>JABUQX010081457.1:30000-38153 GCA_015478945.1 Trachelipus rathkii
ATCCGTTTCTCTATAAAAATTTTCCTGGAGTAGTCTTCGGATTGAATATTTTTTGTGATAAAGTATGGGTGTTTAAAGGTAATATGCTTCGAGTGTTCGATTTGTTCCCACTGACTGTTCCATGAATGAAAGAAGTTTCAGAGAGTGACCGGCAAACCAGAATCTATACTACTATATCTTTAGTTGCAGAAGCCTTTAGAGCATAAGAACCATGTTATCTCTCATCTTGTCTCGTGTTAGAACCTTAAAAGAATTGCCAATTTTTGCAGCTTGGAATTCTTTAGGAAAGCTTCATTAATTTTGGGGTACATGTCTTGCTTTTGCTATTTGTCTCGCCGTGCTTATAAGATTTGCTGTATGGTGTCGGGGAGACCATCACGACTGCTAACTGTAAAGTATAGAACTCACATCTCCATGTGTGCAATGATAACGTTATCGGAACATAGTCTTTTCATAGTTTTATCAAGTTCATTCTGAATAACAAACTATTACTTCTTCGTTTTTGACATTCAAATAAAATCAGTATCACAATTACCAGCTTCCTATTTCTTAGTTAATTGTCTTAGTTAAATTTTTCAAATTTTTAACGCCATCATGTTTGATGGCGTCATAACGAACCACTGCTAATTACTTGTCTCTTGTAATTTCGAATTCTTTTAAGATGTCAGTAAAACAAAATTCTTGAATATATTCGCTGAAATGTGTGAGTTTTTTTTGGTTTTTTTTACTGCTAAGTTTTAGAAAATTTGTTTTTATCTGTGCGTCCACATATATAAAAGGATTTTGACAAAATAATTTAGCTTTGCCCATGTTGTAAGTAATCCAATATTTTTAAATGTATTAAACATTTCTTCTATATTTTTAATTAAAGCTTTATTTTTTTGTTTATTATTTTCTTCTGTTAAATGTAACGGGTGGTTACAGTTGCAAGGGACTTGCAGTTATCTAAATTAGACATGAAATAAAACAGGAAAAAACAACAAAAAAAATCTGTCGAGAGAATTCTTAAAGAGAAAAAGGAATTACAGAGATGAAGTCTAAAAGTGCAAAAAAAAACAAAAAAAAAAAGGAGAGGAAGAATAATATGAAAGAAGATTAAACTAGATGAGAAAGAGAGAAAGAAATGAGCAAACAGACAGATGAAAAGAGATAAGCATAAGTCTAAGAAAAAAAAAAATCTAACTAAAAAGAAGAAAAGGAAAAGAGGAAAAGAGAAAATGGAAGGAATAAAATAGAAGAAGTAAAGAGAAACTACAATATGGAGGAGAAGAAAAGATCGATAAGAACAGAGAAAGCTAAAATGGAGAAGAAAAAAGTGAAAAATAATCAAGTTATTACTTCTTTTTCCATTTTGTGAACCTGTCCTACCAATAATTCAAAGAGAAATTCACTGTAATACATAAAAACGTATAAACCCCATTAAAAATGTCCCAAATTAAATATAAAAGAATATTGTTATTCGCAGGCAGGCCAAGGCAGCAAGGCAAAGCAGGAGGCAAGGCCAGGCAAGTGCAGGCAGGCAGGCAGAGCAGGAGGCAGGCAAAAGGCAGGCGGCAGGCCAGGCAGGCAGGCAGGCAGAACAGGCAGGCAGGCAGGGCAAGACAGGCAGCAAGGCAGGCAGGTAGGCCAGCAGGCAAGGCAGGGGCAGGCAAGCGGCAGGCAGCAGGCATTAGGCGGCAGGCAGGCAGGCAGGCAGGGCAGGCAGGCAGGCCAGCAGGCAGGCAGGCAAAAGGCAGTTTATGAAAATAACCACATATCGATTTTATATTTAATTATTTATTTCAATAAAAAGGGTTTATTTCACCATTTTACTTCTTTTTCCCATTTACCTTATCTATAAAAAGCTATCAAGAGAAATTCACTGTAATCACACAAACGTATAAACCCCATTTAAATGTTCCAATCTAAAGATTATAAGAATATTTGTTATAAACAGGCAGGCATTGCAGGCAAGCATAAAAGCAGCCAGCAAGCAGGCAGGCAGGCAGGCAGGCAGGAAAGGCAGCAGGAGGCAGGCAGGCAGGCAGGCGAGGCCAGGCAGGCAGGCAGGCCAGGCAGGCAGGCGGCAGGCCAGGCCAGGGTGGCAGGCAGGGTGGAAACAGGCAAGGCAGGCAGGAGGCAGGCGGCAAGTCAGGAAGGCAAGGACACGGCAGGCCAGGCACAGGCAGGCAGGCTAGGCAAGGCAGGCAGCAGGCAGGCAGGCAGGCATAGGCAGGCAAGGCAGGCAGGCAGGCAGGCAAGGCAGTCACCAGGCAAGGCCAGAGCCAGGTCAGCCACAGGCAGGCAGGAGGCAGGCAGGCATTGGCGAAAGATAGGGAAAGGGCACGCAGCAGGCCATTCAATAAAATAAATCACCATATCGGAGTTCGTATTTACTATTTTAAGTTCCAAATACAAAGTGTTTTATTTCACTATTTTACTTCCTACTTTATCATTCCCATATACCTTTCTATAATAGCTATCAGAATTTCAACTATTTTAACTTCTTGTTTTTCAAAATTTACCTTTCCCTAAAATAGCTATCAAAAAAGAAATGTCACTGTAATCACAAAACGTACTAAACCCCCAGAGTTTCAAATCAGGAAGTTTAAAAATTTCAAGAATACTTCTTGATTTAAAGGTTTTTTGGACTATTCGTAAAATGGGACAATTAAAAAGTCCAAAAATATATACAGAAATATTTGGTTATTACCGCAAGGCATGCAGCAGGCAGGCAATTACAGTTGAGAATACCAACAATCGAAATGTTTCTATTTACTATTTAAGTTCATAACGTGTGTTTATTTCACATTTTACTTCTTTTTCCATTTACCTTTCTATAAAATAGCTATTAAATAGAAATTCACTGTAATCAAAAAACGTATAAACCCAGAGTTTCACTCAGGTGTTTAATTTCAAGATAACTACTTGCAATTTAAGTTTTTTTGCTAATTCGTAAAACGAAGGACATTAATAATGAATACCAAAAAATAATAAGAATAATTTTGTTTTCTTTTCAAGTATGGCAGGCCAAGGCAAAGGCAGGCAGGAGGGCAGGCAGGCCAGGCAGGCAAGGCAGGGCAAGGCAGGCAGGCAAGACAGGGGCAAGGCAGGCGGCAGGCAGTTCAATTGAAATAACGCAATTCGAATTAATATTTTATTATTTAAGTTCATACAAAGTGTTTATTTCACCATTTAACTTCTTTTTTCCCATTTACCTTTCTATAATAGCTATCAAAGAGAAATTCACTGTTACACAAAACGTAAAAACCCCATTAAAAATGTCCCAAAAATATATAAGAATATTTGTTATTGAAATTCACTGTATCACATAACGTATGAACCCTAGAGAGCAAATCTGTGTTAATTTCAAGCAGACCTCTAGATTTAAAGGTTTTTTGACTATGTTGTTTTTAATATTAAAAAAATTTGCCTTAGAAACTGTGGAAGTGGACTGGTGTAAGCAACAGGCGGCACTCTGGGTGACTTTATTTTAAAGAAATTATCTACTAGTGCTGTGCAGTGCATGCCCTGGTGTTTATTTCGTAAAATGGACATGAAAAAATATCCCAAAATATATAGAATATTTGTTAATTGCGCATGCAGGCAGGCACACAAGGCAGGCAGGCAGCAGGCAAGCAAGCAGGCAGGCAGGCAGGACAGGCAGGCAGGCAGGCAGGAAGGAAGGCAGGCAGGCAGGCAGGCAGGCAGGCAGGCAGGCAGGCAGGCAGGCAAGCAGGCAGGCAGGTAGCGGCAAGGCAGCAGCAGGCCAGGCAGGCCAGGAAGGCAGGCAGGCAGGCAGGCAGGCAGGCAGGCAGGAAGCAGCAGGCAGGACAGGCAGGCCAGTTGGCCATGCACGCTTCACGCGGTTCACGGTGAGGAGCAGGCAAGGCAGCCAAGGCAGGCAGGCAGGCAGGCAGGCAGCAGGCAGGCAGGCACGCAGGCAGGAAGGCGGGCCACGCAGGCAGGCAGGCAGGAAAGGCAAGGCAAGCAGGAAGGCAGGCAAGGCAGGCAGGCAAGTACGCATGGCAAGCAGCACGCAGGCACGCAAGGCACACAGGCAGGAAGGAAGGAAAAAACCAAGCAGGCAGGCAGGCAGCAAGGTAGGCAGATAGGTAGCAGGGAGGCAGGCAGGCAGTTAGGGAGGCAGGCAGGCAGGCAGGCAGGCAGGCAGGCAGGCAGGCAGGCAGGCAGGCAGGCAGGCAGGCAGGCAGGCAGGCAGGCAGGCAGGCAGGCAGGCAGGCAGGCAGGCAGGCAGGCAGCCAGGAAGGCAGGCAGGCAGGAAGCAAACAGCCAGGCAGGCAGGCAGGCAGGCAGGCAGGCAGGCAGGCAGGCAGGCAGGCAGGCAGGCAGGCAGGCAGGCAGGCAGGCAGGCAGGAAGGAAGGAAGGCAGGCAGCAGGCAGGCAGGCAGGCAGGCAGGCAGACAGGCAGGCAGACGCGTGCAGAATGCAGGCAGGCTCAACGGGCAGTCAGGCAGCAGGTAAGCAGGCATTCAGCGCAGGCAGGCAGGCAGGCAGGCAGGCAGGCAGGCAGGCAGGCAGGCAGGCAGGCAGGCAGGCAGGCAGGCAGGCAGGCAGGCAGGCAGGCAGGCAGGCAGGCAGGCAGGCAGGCATGCAGGCAGGCAGGCAGGCAGCAGGCAATCAGGCTGTCAGGCAGGCAGGCAGGCAGGCAGGCAGGCAGTTAGCGCAGTTAGGCCAAGGCAGGCAGATAGGACAGGCAGGCAGGCACGAAGGCAAGCAGGCAGGCAGGCAGGACAGGCAGGCAGGTCAGGCAGGCAGGCAGGCAGGCAGGCAGCAGGCAGGCAGGCAGGCAGGCAGGCAGGAAGGAAGGAGGGCAGGGCGGGCGGCAGGCCAAGGCAGGCAAAAGGCAGGCAGCAGGCAAAGGCCAGGCAGGCAGGCAAGCAGCCAGGCAGGCCAGGCACGGCAGGCAGGCAGGCAAGGAAGCAGAGTAGCAGGCAGCAGGCAGGCCGGCAGGCAGGGCGGCAGGCAGGCAGGCAAGCAGGCAACAGGCAAGCAGGCTAGGCAGGCAGGCACGAAGGCCAGTTCATTGAAAATAACCCATATCCGATGTTATATTTTTACTATTTAAGTTTCATAGAAAATGTTTATTTCACGATTTTACTTCTTTTTTCCAATTTTTTCAATATTTGTTTAATTCGCAGGCAGGCAGGCAGGCAGGCAGGCAGCAGGCAGGCAGGCGGCAGGCAGGCAGGCAGGCAGGAAGGTAAGCAGGCAGGCAGGCAAGGCAGGCAGGCAGGCAGGGTAACCAGGTAACAGAGAGCAGGCAAGGAAAGGCAGGCAGGCAAGCGGCAGGCAGGCAGCGAGGCAGGCAGCAGGCAGGCAGGCAGGCAGGCAGGCAAGAAGGAAGGCAGTCGGGAGGAAGGGAAGCTCGGTGGTGCGCCGTATCAATAAAAAAAAAATCTCGTATGTCATACAAAATGTTTATTTTAAGATTTTACTTCTTTTTCAATTCCCAAGTTTACAAAGCTATCATATGATAATTCACTGTATCACATAACTTATGAACCCAGAGTTCAAATCTGGTGTTTTAATTTCAAGATACCTCTTGAATTAAAGGTTTTTTGACTATAGGATTTTTTTATGGCAGGCAGGCAGGCAGGCAGACAGGCATGCGGCAGGCTGGCAGGCAGACAGGTGGGCATGCATGCCGATCAGGCAGGCAGGCAGGCCAGGCAGGCAGGCAGGAAGGCAGTCTGGCAGGCAGGTACGCATGCAGGCCGGCAGGTAGGCATGGTCAGGCAGGCCATGCAGGCAGGCGGCAGGCCAGCCAGGCAGGCCAAGGCAGGCAGCCAGTGCAGGCCAGGCAAGCAGGCAAGGCAGCAGGCAGGCAGGCCAAGAGGCAGCAGGCAGGCAGGCAGGGCAGGCAGGCCGGCTAGGCAGGCAGAGAAAGTTAGGGGCAGGCAGGGAGAAAGTGTAGGAAGTAGGCAGCAGGGCAGCAGGCAGTTCAGGCAGGGGCAGGCGGCAAGGCAGGCCAAGGCAGGCAGGCATGCAGGCAGGCAAGGCAGGCAGGCAAGGCAGGCAGGGAGGCAGGGATGCAGGATGCCAGGCAGGCAGGCAGGCACGGGCAGGCAGGCAGGCAGGCAGGCAGGCAGGCAGGGAGGCAGGCAGGCAGGCAGGCAGGCAGGCAGGCAGGCAGGCAGGCAGGCAGGCAGGCAGGCAGGCAGGCAGGCAGGCAGTTTATTGAAATAACCACATATCGATGTTATATTTACTATTTAAGTTCATACAAAGTGTTTATTTACGATTTTACTTTCTTTACCCCATTTACCTTTCTATAATATCTATCGAATAGAAATTCACTGTATCACATAACGTAATGAAACCCTAAGAGTTCAATCTGGGTGTAATTTCAATGATATGTCTAGATTTTAAAGGTTTTTTGGACTATATGTTTTTTATATTAAAGAAAATTTGGCCTAGAAATCTACGTGGGAGTGACTGTGTAGCATACAGGCGGCACTCTGGGTGACTTTATTTTAAAGAAATATATCTACTAGTACTGTGGTGCATGCCTCCGCTAAAATCTATTCGTAAAAAGGGACATGAAAAAATATCCCAAAAATATATAGGAAATATTTGTTATTCGCATGCAGGCAGCAGCAGGCAGGCAGGCAGGCCAGGCAGGCAGGCAGCCAAGGCAGGCAGGCCAGCAGGCAGGCAGGCAGGCAGGCAGCAGGCAGGCAACGGCAGGTAGCGGGGGAGGCATGCAGGCGGCAGGCAAGGCAGGCAGGCCAGCGGCAAGCAGGCGGCAGGCAAGGCAGGCAGGCAGGTAGTGCAGGCAGGTAGCGGGCAGGCAGGCAGGTAGGCGGGCAAGGCAGCGGCAGGCAGGTGCAGGCAGGCCAGCAGGAAGCAGGCAAGGCAGGCAGGTTAGGAGGCAGGCAGGCAGTTAGGCAGGAAGGCCAGGCATTCAGGGATGGCTAAGGCTGGCAAGGCAGGCAGGCAGCAGCAGGCAGGCAGCAGGCAGGAAGGCAGCATGGCAGCAGGCAGTTAGGCAGGCAGGAAGGCAGGGCATAGCAGGAAGCAGGCACGGCTAGGTCAGGCAGAGCAGGTCAGGATGGCAGGTTCAAGCAGGCCCAGCAGGGCAGGCAGGCGGCAGGCAGGCACGAGGCACGCAGGCAGGAAGTGACAGGAAGCAGCGCAAGCAGGCAGGCAGGTAGGTAGGCAGGGCAGCAGGTCAGCAAGCAGGCAGGCAAGCAATGCAAGGCACGGCAGGCAGGCAGTCCAGGCCGTGAGGCGGGGCAGGCGGCAGCAGGCAGGCAGTAAGCAGGCAAAGCCAAGAAGGCAGGCAGGCAGGTAAGCAGGCAGGCAGCCGGCTAGGCAGGCAAGCAGGTCAGGAGCAAGGGCAGGAAGAGTTCATTTGAAATAACTCATCATATTCGATGTTATTTTTAACTTTTAGTTATACCATTAAGTTTTTATTTCACACGATTTAATTCCTGTTTTTCCAATTCTTTCAAATTGTATTACGCAGTGCAGGCAGGCATGGCAGGAAGCGGTCCAGGCAGGCAGGATGGCAGCAGGCAGCAGGCCAGGCAGGGCAGGCTCCAGTGAGGCAGCAGGCAGGCATCAGTCAGGCATATATAAGGAGCAGGCAACCCGCATACCAGTGGCTGTCAGGTCGGCAGCAGGCAGGCAGGCAGTTTAGCGATCGGCAGTTAGCAGGCATTATGGCAGGCAAGGCAGATTAGTGGCAGCAGGTCAGGCAGGAGCAGAGCAGGCAGCAGGCAGCGCAGGCAGGCAGCAGGCAGGCTGACAGGCAGGCAGGCAGGGCAGTCAGGCAGGTAGGGGTTTTTCAGGAAGCAGGCAGGCAGAGCAGGCAGGCAGGCAAGGCAGGCAGGCAGGCAGGTGCAGGCAGGCAGGCGGCAGCGCAGCAAGCAGGCAGGTCAGGCAGGCACCACAGCAGCTAAGGCGCAAGGCAGGCAGGCAGGCCAGCAGGCAGGTAAGCAGGCAGGCAAATCACCAACTCAGCAGGCAAGCAGGCAGGTCAAGGCAGGTAAGGCAGGCATGGCTTAGTGGCAGGCAGAGGCAGCAGGGCATGTTCATTGAAATAACCACATATCGATGTTATATTTACTATTTAGGTTCATACAAAGTGTTTATTTCACGATTTTACTTCTTTTTTCCCAATTACCTTTTTATAATAGCTTTTGGCA
>JABUQX010081458.1:0-25000 GCA_015478945.1 Trachelipus rathkii
TAATATTAATATAATATGAATTTATAATTATATAATATAATAATTAATATATATATATATATATTAATAATATAATATATATATATATATATATATATATATATATATATATATATATATAATTAATATTTATATATATAATCTAATATATATATATATATATATATATATATATATTATATAATATATATTATATATAATAATATATATATAATAAATATATAGTCTAATAGTATATATGATTATCAATAATATAAACAACTAAAAATATAAAATAAATGTAATTATAAAAATAAAATAAAAAATTAATGAAATATAAATATAAAATAATTTAATAATATAATATATATAATATATAAGTAAAAATAATATACCATTTTGTAATTTTGTGGTTAGAAATTTGTTTTCATAGAAGTATCAGTGAAGCTAAAATTCTGAAAATTACTATTGGCTAGAACCGCTGTAGAATATATGTGATTCGTATGAGTTATAGGCGTTACAGAAGTGACTATTAGTTAGTGAATCGATAATTATTTAGTAGATATCATAGTAACATTGTGCAACAGAAAATAAATAGATAGAGAATTATATGAGACTAATATGTGCTTACGATATATTATATGTGAGATAAGAGAGAGAATGTGATATAATCAGATTAAAAATATAGATAGGGGTTTTAGGCATGTGATAAGGAATCGAGCTAAGTATATACTAAATAATATCATATAAGATGAACACTGAGCTTGGGCATATACTAGACTAGGAGATCATGTTGCGCATCTGTTGATATATCACCAAATATGTATGAATGTCACTCCGTGGACTTTCTCTCTAGGCGAGTCGCAATTAATTTATACGATAAATAATAATACATGAACGTGAAACTATCAGGAGAGAATGATTTAGCAAACATACAACTAGCGTGAAGTTCTAGAAAAAGAGAGGTATATGTAAACGACTATTGCTCCTTAAAAGGACTTGACTGTGGTAGATGTAGTATAAAGCTAAGATCGAAGCTGAAGCGCAAAGAGTTAAGAAATTGGAAATGTAGGAAAAGCAGAATAACAACGAGTCTGACGAAAAGTAGTCATGCATGTATTATTATAAGAAAGAAAGCTAACGCAAATAAGTAAAGATAGTTAGAGTAAGCTTGCGGAGATGCTGGAAGTGATTAATTACAAGATGTCCAACAATAGCAGTATCTATATTTACAATGATGGTAGCATCAAATGAGCATCAATCAAGACACACAGAATTAAGCATTTCTTCATTTACACATTTCTCATCACTTAAATACGACACTTATCTTATTATTATTATTATTATTATTATTATATTATTATCTTAGCACGCTTTCTCTATTGTACCCAGCATAAAGGGCTCTAAATGCCACTACGAATCTGCAGTACCATTCTACGTACGTAGAGGGTTTGATATATCTGCCTAAAAGAATGATTCTATTTAATTTATATTCGTATGAGAAGCTATATAGCTCGTAGAGCGAATTATTCAGAATTCGATCACTCTTCATATGTTGATAACGCGATTCATACTTTTATTGCATTCAGTTATTAGGACTAGGTTTCTTAACCGAGTAAGAAGGCGCTGTCATGTGTATAATCAACATATGCTATATGTAGTCAGAATTGACCAAGATATTTGATGTAAGGATCTAGAAAAGTGCTTTGATCTCTCGGCTTGTTATGGCTCATCTTCGGTCCCCACACAGATAGTGTGGATATTTATTTCTATCTTATGATGGCTATGGTGTATGCTAGAGAGCATGGGAGCGCTCTTTCCACAGCGTGCACTGAAGTAAATACCTAGGGTGTATTTACAGAGAATTATTGAAGCTCTTAAAAAATGGATTTCTGGGCAGCAAATGTGACACTTGTAACAAATATTCTTTATTTAAAGAACTTTGTATTTAATCATAAGAGTATTGATATAATTATAATATAGAGTAATTTATATATATACATCAAAGTAGAGATACAAGTATATTATAAATACTGTCCCCAAAAAGAACATAAACGCAAATATACAAACTAAACCAATAATAGGTGAGACAAAGAAGATAAATGCCATGGATAGCAAGATCATGAATCTTGCATTACTCGAGCAACAATTAAAACAGAACGGCTAAATAAAATACATAGGTAAGCTCATCGTATTAAAGACTCGAGCAACTAATACAGTATACAAATATACAAGAATAACCACAGTATACACATTACAATAGACACTCTGAGAAATAGTAGTCACAAAAATATAAAATATAATAATATAATAAAGAATAAGTAGGGAAGCTGACAGTAGGTACTATAAATTCTCACAAACTCTCGGAATATGTTAGTATGGTCGTCAGACACAGAACTTCATGGTCGCCATCCAACGTACGTCGAGGGTAACAAGCAATGAAAGCAGGATCTGAGTCGGAAAAGAGCATAGACGATGCCGTAACTAGCACACAATGGTTCAACAAGTCGAGAGATCGACATGTGACTCACCTAGAACTGAGCAGCATTACCAGCACTCGAAGATGATGTGATTTCAATTTAGTGCTTTTTTATTATTGAGATAGTCCAGGAGGAGAGGGAAGACGAACTCTCGACTGTATGACCTAAAAAAGTCAAAGAAGACCACACATAACTATTACTATATATCATACTAACAGTGCGAGAAGAGGACAGAGTGGTACCTAAGCAGCAAGGAGCTAAACAGTCTTTATTTATTAGAATAGTAGATAATGACTAAGTAATGTCACAAATGCGTGGAGGGCTATTCCGAGTTCTGAGGCAGGCGAACGCAGTTAGCCTGCGTCATCTTTGAATCAAAAATAGCTTCAGCGTGAAGAGCCAAATCTGGTCCTCGAATGCGAATAAGTAGATGCACAGGCAGAAGCGATTACATGACTAGAGATATGGCTACCACAAATTTCCTTACCTCGTAGTATCTTTTATCCCTAACGGGGACTGGTGAGTCCTTGAGCTGACTTAACGCTATAGCCCGCACTGGAAAACTTTCTGATAGTGCCCTAGAGAAACCCAATGCTGGCTTTGTATAGGTTTATCGGTAAAGTGGTGTAGAGGTGTGATACGAGTCGATTGTCGTTTAAATGACATATTGCGCGTAACCCGAGAAAAGTACGCTTTATAGTTGAAAGTAAATGAGGCCTGCCGTAGACGACACTGAAAAATTCATAGAATAAATTAGAATTCAGGAAACGAGTCGAGTCTTTTTTAAATTCCGTCGATTGAGGACATACACATCATCTAGACAATGTGACATGATATATCATAGTCAAAGAATAAATTAAAATTATAGCGCTAAGTATCGATCAAGTAGATACGTCATAAATTTTTTGGACTCATCTGTTGACCTGTTGTGGTGGTGTGTGGTCTCTCTCAGTCATCTGTCGAGCTGTACGACAACCGCATGTTCTGTGCTCGCAGAGAAATTTTCCTGCACAGAATATAAGTTATTATACAAAGTATATGGGTCCATTGACTTGAGTAGAATAGTCAAAAGTTATTTGTTCTAGAAATCGAGCAAATATCAGGTTAGCATTTTGAGTCCTGGTACTCCCTGAGTCGCCTAAACCTCTAAATTTTGAAGGAAAATGCCCTAATATTTTTTTATACTGATTTGTCTGTTCGGATGCATTTGGAGTGGCGAAACTTTATGCATGGTCGACGAAAGGGTAGCATTCGTACATAGCTAGTAGCAAAGACTCACGACCTACAACCCACCACACACACACCACCCTAAACCACAATACACGACAGCTACGTACACACACATGATGTGGCTACTATCCCAAATTATAACAATGGATTCAGTACTGCAGCTCGCAGATACGAACTGAGAGAGAGCAGTGGCAGAGAATATCTGTAATGAAGAAGTATCGAAAAAATGGTCAGCCCACCCTCTAACATCAGGGAGTCTTCGAGCTCGCGGGCCCACCACTTGTGCGTAGTTTCCATGGTAATTAGTAAGAATTCGTCGCAAACAGAAAATCCACCCTATAATAATAATAATATATAATATATAATAATAATAATAATAATAATAATAATAATATAATATAATAATAATAATAAATAATAATAAATATGATTTTTATTATTAAAATTGATTGTCATAATTTAAATTATATTGTAAATTTTTTTTGGTCAATTAACAAGTTTAGGTGTGCGTAAGTGCGTAGGCCTACTTGTAATATAAAGTGCCTATTTTGTTAAAAAGTGTAAATATTATTATTATTATTATTATTATTATTATTATTATTATTATTATTATTATTATTATTATTATTAGAAATTATTAAAATTTATTGTCATAATTCTTTTTTTCAATGTTTATTTATATTTAGCATATAACGATGAAAATAAAATTATTATTATTATTATTATTATTATTATTATTATTATTATTATTATTATTATATATTATTATTAATAATAATAATAATAATAATAATAATAATAATAATAATAATAATAATAATAATAATAATAATAATAATAATAATAATAATAATATTATTATTATTATTATTATTATAATAATAAGAAAGATAGGTATAGAAAACATTAAACAAATGTCTTATGGTGTACTATATATAAAAACTAAAATAAAATATTATTAAAAACTAAAAAAAATTGGACATATTTATATAAGTTTATACTGACCGGTTTTCCCCAAAAATTGAAAACACTTAATAACTTTAAAAGTAAGCTTAATATTTTAAATTTTTTACATGGAAAATGTTAAAAATATACTTCCCAATATCCATATATCTAAATCGAAATTCCGATATTTTAATTCTACGAGATTCACGAGATCTTAGAATATTTTTTCAATTTAATTTTTTTTTTCCAAATGGGGGAAATTTTTTTGACTTGTAGGCATGGGCGTCGTCAGGGAGGGGGCAGTTGCCCCCCCCTAGAAGTGTTTACTCTTATAGAGTCTACCTGCGAGTTTTTTTTGATCTAACGTCCCGTTCCGGGTGGCCGTTAGGTGTCTGTACGTACACGTATGGTTTGTGTATAAATATATATATATATATTATATATATATATATATATATTATATATATATATATATATATATATATATATATATATCGTAAAATGTACTTAACGGCCCCCGGAACGGGACGTTAGATAAAAAAAAACTCGCAGATAGAACCACCTTCATTAGCTGAGACTGATGAATGTTGAAGAGAGTGAGCGTTGTCGCGATGAAATTGGTCGTTTTCGTCGCGGGGGCTGCTTTGGACTCATCGGTGGTGGTCGCAGCCCCCTTCCACCAGACGCCAACAGAACTCCCCCAGTGACAAATGCCGCGAGCACACCTCCGCTATCTGCGCCCCTGTGAGGACGGTCGGTCAGGCTGTCAGATGAAGGCTAGGTGGTGGCACTTTCTTAGCCACTGAAAGGCTTCGACCACTCTGTCTCGATCCTTACGTGCAGTTGGTTCTGCACCCCTGAAGTGACGAAGCACAGTACAGGCGTTACAGGAATGACCGAACATGGCAGCGCCCAGAGAAGAAACTGACTTGGATGTAATGCCTCTCGCGTTGAACGATTGGTGGTAAAACAAATATCTAACAACGAAATGTCTTACACGGCGAACCACTTGATGAGAAGATGGGATGCTGGCTGGTGTTCGTTATGCCACTCCAGTGGCACTAGTCACTCCGGTGGTCACCAATATGAAGGTGTTATGGTCGCTGTTGAAGAACCACCTTCATTAGCTGAAGACTAGATGATGTTGAAGAGAGTGAGCGTTGTCGCGATGAATTGGCGTTTCATCCCGGGGGGCTGCTTTGGACTCATCAGTGGTGGTCGCACCCCCCTCCCCCCACACGCCACAATATATATTATAATATATATATATATATATATATATTATATATATATATATATATATATTATATATATATATATATATATATATATATATATATACGAGTATATGGCGAAGGCTAGTTGCAATCGTCATTTTCTCACATTTCTCTTGCTGATACGGTCTTCTCACTCATTTTATATGCTCTTTTAATTTGTAGATAAGAACTGTGTTGGTATTCTATTATGTTTTTTTTTTTTTTTTTTTTTTTTTTTAATGTTGATATGTATATATAAACTCTAGATTTTGTGTTCAGTCAGATTCTCAATTCTTTATTAAGTGTTTTAAGGTTCAAAGTAAGCATGAAATTTCAATCCGCGAAGCCACTCTATAATTTCAACACCGCATTCAGTGTAAAGTATAGTTCAATTTCATCAGATCATGGATATTAGGAGATTCCTTGGTACGTACGTTTTACTTTAAATATTAATAAAATTTTGTGTATTTACTTCTTAAAAGTAGGAATTTTGTAACACATGATCTTATTCGTCCATATGAGGTTACTTTCAGTTTTAAAAAACTATTTTTTATTACAACACAGAAATTTAGTGATTTTCAACATAGTTTGC
Organism: Trachelipus rathkii; assembly: GCA_015478945.1. Classification (NCBI taxonomy): domain Eukaryota; kingdom Metazoa; phylum Arthropoda; class Malacostraca; order Isopoda; family Trachelipodidae; genus Trachelipus; species Trachelipus rathkii. The sequence goes on from JABUQX010081458.1 coordinate 6,483, forward strand.
TATACTTTTAATTTTTTTCTGTTTAACATTTTGAATGCTAGTAAGAAGTATTAGCCTATGACATATGTGGCAGAAGATCATCACATATATATATATATACTATATATATATATATATATTATATGATATATATATATATATATAATATATATATATTTAGTATAGATATATATATATTATATTATAATATATATATATAGTAGTGATGGAACGTCCGGACCGACCACAGCTTTTTCTCAAAAGTATAAAGAGATATAGTCTGAAACTTGAATATAATGTAAATATGGGATAAGGACGAATCCGTGTAAATTTCTAGTCTGTAGGATGTATATAGAGGGGGGTCACCCCCGAGGGTGGACGCGGATATTGCGCTTACGTCCTTGTGGCGTGATCTGAGCGGGTGAGTTTAGGCCTAACAAGCGTTCGGGCGACCGACCACCTGGAGGTTTCAAACAGCCGAAGGTTTGTTTGACCGACAGACACAGACCGAAGGTCTGTGTTTGTCTGTTTGTATTATTATTATTATTATTACGTCGAAGAAGTGATCCCAAGGGATCACTTCTGAGTTGTTTTTATAAAACCCTTCGAGGTGTCCTTGCAGCGTCTCCTTCTGTGTTTTCCCGGCTCTGCACCGACCGCACCGCAGCGCCTCGCCCCGCACCGCACAGCTCCGCCTTCACCTTTGGTTTCAATTCATGCAGCAAGAGGACGACTGCCTGTTCGCCCCTTCCGTCTCCGACTCCGACCTCCATATATATATATATATATATATATATATATATATATATATATATATATATATATATATATATATATAGTTAGATGAAATAATTTTTAGGCTCCGGCTCCGGCCTCAGCCTAATGGACTCCGATTATATTTACATGGGTTAGAGTTATCGTATCTGGTTAAAATTTGGAGGAGGGTTAGATGGTAAACGTACCCTCATTGTATACGAAGTTTACCCCCGGGGGTCCCCCGAAGGGGGACCCCACCCCCATTAAAAAATCGAAGTGTTCGTATAAAGTTGAAATTTGGTGATAAGATTCAGAATTGAATTTCTAGAAAGAATTGGTATTGGAATCTGAGGAGTTGGCTCCGGCACCAGTGTTGGAGCCACTGCGGTGCCGAGTTAATAAACATTCGTATAACAACAATATTGGTGTCTTTATATATGTTATTGGGTCTGTAGATTTCGAAAATAATGGTTTCAGAACCATCAAGAAGAAATAAAAAAATAAATAAATAAATAAATAAATAAATAAATAAATAAAATTTCTTATTCTTTTTGTTTATAACTTACAAATTTACGTTTTTACATACCCTAAATCAGTAAATCGGTAAATCGAACCACTATCCATCCACCCTCCTGACCAGTTGTGATCTATTGATCTATTGATTAAGGTCAAATTTTTACTAAAATTTTCATGTTTTACATACCCTAAAGCAGTAAACCAGTAAATCAAACCACCATTCAGCCACCCTCCTGTCCAATCGTGATCTATTGATCTATTGATTAAGGTCAATTTTTTACTAAAATTGTAACGTTTTACATACCCTAAATCAGTAAATCACTAAATCAAACCACCATCCATCCACCCTCCTTTCCAATCGTGATCTATTGATTAAGGTCATATTTTTTACTAAAATTGTCATGTTTTACATACCCTAAATCAGTAAATCAGTAAATCAAACCACCATCCAGCCACCCTCCTGTCCAATCGTGATCTATTGATCTATTGATTAAGGTCATATTTTTACTAAAATTGTCATGTTTTACATACCCTAAATCAGTAAATCAGTAAATCAAACCACCATCCAACCACCCTCCTGTCCATCCTTGAACTATTGATCTATTGATCAAGGTCACATTTCGAGTATCATTTTGATAAACATAACATAAAATAAAAGTCTTTTTACAACGGGGTTATATACTAACCAACGATTATATGTTAACGTAACAAAGTTTTTCACATTAAAAAGCTTACTCAGCATCATCTAAACTATGAAATATAACCCACAACGACAAACCTAACACATCTTCAACAGGAATAAACCGTTAACGTTACAAAGTTCTACACTTAACAACAGTAAGTAAATAACATTACAATCCAGAACGTAAACTTATTCACACTTGGTCAAGCATTTCTCTAACATAACAATGTTAATTTTAAATTAACATGGTAATATTTAACTAAAAAATTTACCATAACCTTGTATAATTATCATACAGACCCAGTGAAATATGCTAACGTAAAAAGTTTTCACATTAATAAAGCCAACGTAACATGGATGGAACTAAGAATATAATATACAACCACAAACTAACACAATTTAAGCAAGAATAAACTGCTAACTTTAACAAAAGGTCCAAAATTATCAACAGTAAAAGTAACTACCAAGACTCCCAAAAAACATAATCCATTCGCACTTTATCGACATATCTCCAGCAAGATATTGTTTAATTTTACATTAACATAGTAATATTTAACAAAAAATTAGCATAACTTACCTACCAGCATAATAACCTAACGGGTAAAGACAAACAAAAGTAAAGTTTTTTACTCTCTGTAAAGCTTAAACGCTGAACATAACGTACTTAGCACACACAACCAGACGAATAAACAACTATCATTAACAACTTAGTCAATAAAGTGAACATTTTCGAGGGAAGTAAAACAAGTTTTCATTTTTATAACATATAATTTTCATTGAAAAGAGGGTTATATAATAAATACCTAAAAACATATAAATACATAAAAACATAAGTTTATTTTAATATATTAATTCTCTAATCAAGAACATAGGATTCAAGTTGGGTAAGTTCTATAAATCTCTCTAAAGAATTCAACACCCTTTGAAAGATATAAGTATAAATGCCTTCAGCAGCACTAAACCAATTTTCGCATATTTTGATTCAACAGCACTCATTCTCTCATAAAGGAGAGAAGTAAATTCATCCCAAGCTGATAGTTATTAAAGCATTCCTGTATACTGCATTATACGGGAAACCAAATGTCTTGGTGTAAATATCATAGATTAAACCATGTGCTATATAAGTATTAGGTCCTCAAGTATGTCAACATCGTTAAGATCGATGTTAATTCGTTTTTATTTTAAAGCAATGCTGTAATATTTTCAGATGTTCGGACTGTGAAACCTATACACGTATGTCTGAAGTCACACAATCGATGGGTTTCCCAGTAGTTGCGTACATCAAGGGTTTTAATATCGGTCAACACGACCGAGAACTACAACGTCCTATTCTATTAGAACCTCTCACGTTATCTTTCCAGTTAGATATTTCACTGCTAGTCGATATATCAGATGACACACATTTATCCTCTATCCACCCTGCTGCAATATTGATAATCTTGATGAACTCTTCACCACAAACGAATAAAGGTCTATTATTTGATCCTCTGGCTGGAATACAAGCAATTTATCGGTATCCATCCGGTTGAAGATTAAATATAAAAATGACACATCGTTGGGAATAACGAAGCTCTTCGTGAAGATATCACAACAGGTGTATGAGATGCGAAGGGATGTCATCGTACCAGCACTGCGAAAACTATCCAACTGAAGAAAATAGAGTGTAAAAAAACCCTTAAGGTAATGAGATTCTTTTCTTTCAACAATCAGAAGAAAGTAAACAAGAATACGAACCATATCAACTCAAAAGAGTCAAAGGGTATATATTTCGTTAGACACAACAAAACAACAACAAATAACAATAAACAGGTTCAATATGGTAATATGTGTATAAAGGAGATCTATACAGTCAAATTGACATGAAATGAGCTTAGCCAAAACCAAAAACAAAAACAAACAAAAAAATAAAAGGTAATAATAATAATAATAATAATAATAATAATAATAATAATAATAATAATAATAATAATAATAATAATAATAATAATAATAATAATAATAATCAATGTTCATCACATACATATAGTTTTTATATAGCCTTAAGATCTAAAAACGCTAAATCTTTAAACTGAAAACCAATCATTTTCGTCGTTATATCTAAGATATTTTTTCACTTCATCGATACCATCATGGAGTACATATGTTAAAAGTTCACGTTCAGACACTAAAATTTGTTTACTAGAAAAGATCAGTTAGGTAAGCACTTTCGGACCATTGTTTTCTAAATAGATAGACGAGTTTCTGTACATCTATAGAATTTAAGAAGCGTTCAATGATATTCTCAGAATCATCAACCAACGTTTTCTTGAATGCGTAATATTCCTGATACAACATGTAATGTGCAACAGTTACATAATTAGACAGCATTTCCGATTTCTTAGTTTGCGTTATTACCCTCCTACAAACCTCCGACAGATATTTTATCTGTTTTAATTCAAAAATATAGATTCTACGAGCTGTAGGTTTAAATAAGCCTGTGTCATTACACATTTTCCATACTCGAACCTCCATTCGGTGTGAAATTATATCCTTAGAAAAAGATAGTAAGATGACTGACTTTATGACATCCTCTTCTGGCAATAATCGTTTTCGGTGAGTCTACTAAAACTTCGGTAGAGTTTAGAGTACACCTTAACCATTCTGCGGCGTGACGACATATACAGAGTAGTTCATCTGTACTCATAAAAATATGCCTGTTCTGCGGTATACAGATTGATTAATACACGTGAAAAAAATCAGAACCATCGGGTTTTCTTTTATATAAGTGAAACCCCGCACCCAGGGATCTTGATTACCCAATTGGGTAATGTTTTGTAGAGGTATATCTTTAAGGCGGCAACATATTGCCGCGCTTAGTGAAATAGAACAACTTTTTAAAAGCGGAACACAACCTCCTAAAACGCTTTCAAGTCCCACAGACGATTATGACGTTAAAAAGCAAGCCTCATGAGAAAAGATATTATAAAATTAATTTGTACAAACACAAGCCTAACAGGAAGGCTAAACCTGTTTTTTTAATTTTTATTTTTACAGGTGTACATTCACTTTTTAGGCCTTACGCTCCGTTCGTTTTATGTTTATATTTGTATTTCGTGATACAAAAGCTCTCACGAGTGCGCTCGCGCATCAACATAATGTCATTCTTTACGATACATAACCAAACAATTTTTTCAAGCGACGAGCCCCACTATTTGGAGATCAACCCAGAGAGATGTATGTATAATTTTCAACGATGAGTCTCACTACAGGGAGATTATCCCTGAGAGATGCGTGAAGACCATTTTGGGGTACCCCGAAGGGGGGTGTAAGCGATAAGGGCACAGCCTATAGGGCTTAGTGCCCTTATATATAATATATTATAATATATATTATTATATATATTTATTAATATTATAGTATATAATATATATATATATATATATATATATATATATATATATATATTTATAATTATATATATATACTCGTATATATATATATATAATATTATATATATAATATATTAATATTATATTAATATATATCCTATATATATATATTTATATATATATTATTAATATATATCCTCAAATGTAATAATTATATTTATGGGCTCATATGTATAATATATAATTGTAAATATATTTTATATCATTATTTGATATATAAGACACAGATACTCATTACAAGGTATTACGTGTGCCCACCCGTTACCTACTTAAAAAAAAAATTCCACATATTATTCTTTCGTATAATAAAAGGTAACTTAATATATTTTAATGAGGGTTCAGCCGTACACTTGTAATGCAATGACTCAACGAAAAAATTCACATAATTATTAATTTCTAATACACACTAACCCTCCCAAAATATTTATCACATCGTCTTAATGATTTCAACTGAGGAGTTAGATGAGCATAGATAGCAAACATTAAAAAAACCGTTTTCCTTATATCTTTTCATACTTAGGGTTAAACTAAAAGTAATCGGCAAAAATTTAAAAAATATTCGATAGGAAAAATTATAGTTTAAATTAAAATTGAAAAATTAAAAAATTGCATATAGTTAAGGTTACGCAGTTCCTATGTGGTTAGTAGTTATTAAACAAAATTTAATTATATCATAGAACATTTCTATACTAATCTATAAGGAGTGTGTGATGTGTGCGAGGGGGTGTTTGCTTTATAATCATTGAAATAAGGATATATATTATTTTTAGGGTGTTGTTACTCTAATGACTTTGGAAATGTCGAAAATTTGGGGGACATGAGAGAATTATCGTACCAATGAAACCTAATTTCTTATTATTAATTTAGGGTTGGGATTAAAAAAAAAAACATCGTGGGGTTTTCGTTTTTTGTTGGAGAGAAAGAAAAGGAGCTTTTTCTTTTTATAAAAAAAAGACCAAAGGCAAAAAATTGGTATATCTTTTTTTTGTTTTTTTGTTATATTTTTTTAGGAGAATTTATATACATATGTTTGGTTTTCTTCTTATCATATATATCAAGTCTTTTTAGGGTATTTTGCATTAAAATACAGTAAATAACAATATGTTAAAAGAAGGTATGCAATATACTAGAAGTAGATTTTATTTACTTAGTAATTTTATGTTCTTATTCTGCGTGCCTCACTAGGGCCATATAATTTTAGAATTAGCAATATTCACTATGAATCTGAGTTCTTATTATTACACTTATTAATTATTATTATTATTATATATATACCATATACATAATAACTATAATATAGTATTTATATACATAATAAACATGATAATAGTAGATATAGTATAATATATATAATATATATATATATATATTCATATCTATATATATATATATATATATATATATATATATATATATATATATGTATAATATTATATAATAGATATATAAATTCTTAAGTGCGTACATGTCTCGGAAAAGAAAAGCAGTAGAAGAATATGACCAAAAGTTCTGAAAAGAAAGTCCAGCCTTACCTCCCCCTCTGTACCATTACTTGGTAAGGACTCATCACAGTCAGAAAATCCACCCTATAGCTTCACGGGATGGCGATTCGGACCCATACACATAAAGTGGTAAAATTTAGGCGGTCAGTTTGTTTATTTAGTGTTCATTATTCCCTTGGCCCAGGTGGCCAGGCACAGCTCGAGTAAAAAAATGTTCCCTCTACAAAACCTGGGCACCGCCTTATCCTCTCCTTATTATGCACCTTTATTCTCGCTCTGCCAAACTCAACATTTCTCTCCTCCAGGCATTCCTTTACTGACTCCAATCCACTTTTTCTTCGATCTTCCCAGCCGGTCGGTTCCAACACACTCGCCACTAAAGGAGCTCGCCATATACATCCGCTTAAAAAACGACTATCAATCATTGTTACCTCCTTGGACCGCACATGGACCGGATATTAATGGAAATTCAAAATCGTCACATGTTTTTCGCTAGATTATTTATCTCTCGTTTACCAGTTTTCTATACTACACCTACATGATACTAGTTTATTATGTTCATAGGGTAGGTAGTAGTTTACCTCATTATTGATTGCAATTTTCTCTCACACCTTAGCATGCCCTAAGTGTAATGTCCATTATTAAAATCGGCGAACACATATATTTGAACCTTTAGATTTCTATACTTTTCATACAATTACAAAGACCTTTATCCGTCCTTCTTACTTAACTATATTTATTATATTAATTCCATATAATAACACAGGTAACAACATATTGCCCGTTCAATGTAAGACCCTAAAGACTACTCTAGAAGACTGTAGATAACCATAATCATTCACACCAACAAGATTTATATATTTTGCACCAGCCCCACCTTGTTCCTGGCATCCAACATTATACCTTTTGAGGAATTAACTAGATTTAAACTCAGACACTTAAATATCTATTGGCTGCTCACCATCTTAACATTTTTCATCGCACTGAGGACTGTACTCTCACAACGGATCAACCTTACTCTTATCTACTTTACTTTCAAAACCCCTTCCTTTTACAAAATCAATAAACTGTGCCAAATCTCTCCATAAATCTCCATCTTCTCCGGTCAAACCCTCTTTTGTGGACAAATTCCCGCCCAACAAAACCAATTCAATAAATTCTCGCCGCAATATTAAATAGGTTAATGGGGCACCCCCACTCAGAATCTCCAAATGTACATCAAACATCAATAATCATATTAACAATTTGAAAAAGGCTTATTTAGAGTATTTTCTATTATATGTTACGGTGGGAATTACCTAGGTACTACGTACCCTCAACCTTTCAATTCTTATCATAACCTACCATTACCATATTATCAAATTATGAATAACCAAGGATGACATACTAACAACCTACTGCCATCCTATATAAATTTATATCTCCGCTTATATAAAATTAATTATACCAAAATTCCTAATATTATTTTGACAATATTATACACATTAATAATTTCACTTTAACACACGCCTGCTCAACTATCTAGTCATACTAATTATCTATTATTTTGATTACGCTTCAAGAAGCTCATACCAACCTATATAAACACTAATATATCAAACGTAACAACCTGCCTATAGAGCTTTCCTATATTAACTCCTATATCATATAACCTACCTTAGTTGCAATCCATCAAACTTAAATACAATTTATTCCTTTCATTCTCCCTTACATTAATTTCTCTATCATTATGCTTCAATTGTAAGGATCTGAATCACACATCTCTACTAACCCTTAACGCAGCACTTGGTTCTTCACCAAATCATCTTCAGTCACTCGGCCGCACATCTTCGACCAAAATACAACTATTTTTCATTCCCTAATAACACTCAATAAACTAAATTCCCCTAAATTCTACAGTTCCCTTTATCTCCTTTACCCTTATAATAAGGGTACTATTACTGCTGCCTCTCTTCAAATCCCTAAGAACTATACCCTCCATAAACGCTTTATTACACAACTTCAAGATCCAATCAATTCAGAAGGACTGCCTCCATTCTTGATCAATTTCACCAGTAATTTTTCATCTATACCTGCAAGATTTACCATTCTTCAACTATCTCTCTCTCTCTACCAATTTCCTCTTCTTTGCTAATAACCTTCATCCCCAAAAGACCTATTCCTTTCTTTGCACCATCAAACCCACACACACTAGTCCTGACTTATCGACCTCTGTCGTTACTGCCAATCTTATACAGTTTTCGAAGTGTTCTTTTCGCACAGTGAATCCACACTCCCCCAACATCCATTTCATCAGCTTACAAAAACACCATCCCTATTCATTATTTTTTGAAGCAGGTTCCCCTTCTTCTAATTTTTAACCTTTCGCGCTTGCTTCCGAAGAGCTTTCCTATTCCCCTGTTGGTATGTCCCCATTCAATCCTCCTTCCAAACCTGTTCATTTACCTCTTCTTTCCTCTTACGTATGCATCTTTAAGCATTTCTTTTTTCCTCCTTATATAATTTGCCAAGCATCTTTCTTTTGAAACTTCATCATTTGGTTTTAGTACATTCAATCGTGGCACTGGTGTTGTGAAAATTTTTGTTTTTATATTTACATTTTTAACCGCTTGCAATCACCTATTCGTCATGTCATTTCACCTATGCGTTTCCAAACTGTCATCCCATTCGATCTTTAAGGCTATATATTCCTACTATTAGCACACTAATATCACCATACTTATTACTTGTATATGCATTATACTCTGAACATAATTGCTTCCAGATTATTTATTGATATTCAGCTTTGTTCACATTCAAATGTATTTACTTGGCTGAGCTAGTTCTTAGCATACATTATTTATAACATTATTAATCTATAATAGTTGTTCACTAATAACTATTCTATCTTCTTAGAATTATTATCTCACTCTCCTTCCGTATCACTCCTCTCTCAAATTCCAGTCCCTAACTATATAATTTTACATAGAAAACTAATATAGGATCCGATAATTCCCTCATTTCTAAACACTCTTCAATGATTTAACAAATCTAACTATACTTCACATCTCTTCTTTAAACCAAACATAAATATCAAATCATAGCTTTTTCACTTCGTAATACCATCTCTAACGCTACAACCAACTCTAGTATATCTTATGGATATACTGGGCGTTGTGTCACATTAAAGAGAGGGGTAATTTACATTACACAAAAACTAACTGCGAACTGCAATGTCCAATTACCTTACCTACCATTGTCTCATATTATTTCTACCCTGACACCGGGATATGGATTAAATAGACTAAGATGATCCAAGACCACCTTGTTAATGACCATTTCCTTTCTTTTGATCAATTATTTATATGATATATAATAACATATGATATTTTAGATATATAGAATTATATGATAAGTAATTTATAATATAGTAAAATATGAATATAGATTTTAGATATAGTAATATTAGATAGATAGAATATTATTATTATTATAAGTATTATATAATATACTGATATATATATATATATATATATATATAATACCGGTATATTATATATATATTATTGTTCATATATAATTATAATTATATTATATATATATATATATATTATAATATATATATTAATTTTATATATAACCTCGTCGCGGGTGTACAAATGTTAAGTTATCACAACCTGTTTTACCTTGTTATAATTATATAGTGTATTATCATTAAAATTGTATGATTTAAAATTAGAAATTGGGTTAAAAGTATCATTTACAACAAAAGGCACCTGATCCGTGGGAATATGTTGAGAATTGAGTGTGGAGAAAAGCATAATTATTATTAAAACCATTTAAAAAACCTTTAGTTTTTCCCGAAGAACCATTAAAATCATCCTCATCTATAACATCTATTGCTAATACATCATCATCCGCTGTGATTTCAGACCTGAAATGGAAACCGGAAACGTTTTGCATTCTATTTAGTGTGAGTGTGTTTGATTTGTGATTTCTTTCATAACTTCACATTAATTTTATTATCTGTTAGCTGTCGCAGTGCACGTGTTCCTCCATTACTTAATAAGTGCGCTGATTTCAAAATGTATTATACCAGTTTTTACGTTAGCTAATACATATAGTTTTTTTTTAGCATTACATGTGGACATCTAATTCTAGGAGGTTGATATATAATATTTTATATATATTATATTATATATTATATATATATATATATATATATACTATATATATGTATATATATATATATATAATATATATATATTATATTATATATAATATATATTTATATATATATATATATATTATATAATATATATTAAATATATATATATATATATATATATATATATATATATATTATATATTATATATTTATATATATATTATATATATATTATTATATAATATATATAATATAAATATACGGTATGGAATTTTATTACATATAAGGTATAGGAGTTGTGTTATTAAATTCTCAATTTTCTCATTATTTATCTGTATTATATTTAATTCATTTAAACTTTATATATTTATTCTATCAATAATGAGTATAGTATTATACATATTATATATAGTCATATAATAGATATTATAGGTAAGCCTATAATGCAATATGATTAATAAGTATATATATCAGAGGTGGACCATTCGCAATTTAATACTTAATAATAATGTATTTTCTTGCTAGTAAGTAATAATTAGTTTGTAATGTAAAAGTTATTGAAATTAACGTACAGTCCCACCACGGGCCCAACCTTGGAGAGAGAGTGAAAAAAGAACAGGACCCAGCCGGATTGCCGGGTAGAGAAGTCTAGGACTCATCTGTTAAATTCCTCTGTTTACGTATTAAGAGGTTCAATTTATATATTTTAAATCTGTTCTGTACAATATAATATAAGTTAAATTATTTATGCTAGAAATGATGGGACGAAGTAATTAAATAAATTCGTCAATATATGATACATAAAATAAGAATAAAATAAGGTGGTCCGATTCACCCCTCTCCGGCCCTAAAATTTTTTGACACTTTTTGAGTTCCGTAATTTTTTTTATATACAACTTGGGGCAATTGTTTGTAATTGGTTAGATTTTGTTACATTAATATTAAGTACTTATTTATTAATTTAAAATTTAATTTAGGTTTATCGGTAATAAAAAGGGGTCGAAGTAATATGAAAAGCATACAATACTTGAAAAATCACATGAAGTGGTTGGCTCGAATTACACCGCCTTCAATATATCAGTAATAGTATAGAGAGGCTAGTGACAACGAAGCTCGCGTATATCCAAGTTAGGGCCCCGTGATATGGGTTGTTCCTACACGTACTACTGCGGAGTTGTCGCTTATAGGTCTGTCACAAAATGTTAACTTTGGCCAGTTTATAAGCTAACATACCTTCGAGTGTGAGGTCACTGAAAAGATAATTAAAATCCATCCACAATTTTTAAATTAAAATCGATCCACATTTTTTCATTTTATAACGAAGTTAAAAAAACCTACGAAACATTTATTTATTTCAAAAGTAGAGATGTCCTTCTCAGGGTTCCATTCTATTGGATTCACCGATAGCACCTGTGTTGTGGTGCTCGGCAAATTCTATTTACAAATATATATAAAATTTTAAAAAAGAATTAAACATGATCTAAATAAAACTTGTGAGTACTACCAAGGTATTATGGAACCACCTCAAGATACTGTGATGCATAGCACGTGCTACTTATCATGAGCGATATACCAAATTTTTTTTTTTTTTTAGAGGGACCGAATCACCCCTCTAAAAAAGCGGCGGAGAGTAGGTCACCCGTCCTTGCCAGTACAGCATAAGGAGCTTAATAATTTTACTTGAGAACTAAAAATATTGGGAGAGGGAGGTGTGGGTGCTGCAAATTTTGGCTATAAGAACTAAGAGCTCACAAATAAAATGGATATTGACAAAGATGCCAGATAATTCTAAGAGAAGACTTTCCCCCACTTGTTAATAGCAGAACAACAGTTCCTTTAAGTGGACATTATGTAAAGGAAACAGTGTACAGCGGAAGATACGACAAAGTTCCGGTTCTGGCCGGAACTTATATAGCTATATATATAATATATATATGATATATATATACATTATAAAATAATACATTTAGATTTATATATATATATATACGTATATTATATATCAATATATAGTATATATATATAAAGTAGAGATATATTAATATATATTATATATATTATATATATATTAGGGATGTACTGGAGACCTATAGGCATATGATGTCAGAGGCTTGGTCCACAGCTGTCCGATTGGTAATGTCAGTTTCCGGAACTTTCCACTTCTTCAAATGTCTTTCTTTTAAAAAAATGAAAATTGAGATTTGATCAATATGTGTGAGGAAGTAAAACGAGATAGCGAATAGTCAAAATAGGTTGTTTCACTAATTATAAAGATTGTAAATAGTGGGAGGGCAATATAATAGGTGTGTATTAACAGGGACTGATGCACATATCGTACAGATGAGCGTCCGGTAAGGGCTAGTGTGTCTGAGATATACAGTAGACTCTGTGTTTCTCATGACACGCTTCACAAATAACTATTCGGGTAGCCTATTCCTCTTGGATATGTTCTGAGATGACTGTATAATAGTTGAGGCACGCTACATCACTGCCTCACACACTCCATATTCTCATGCTTAAGGGTAGTACATATGATATATAATTGGGATTATTATTTAAATTATAAGATATTAACACTATATAATATATATATATATATAAAATCCCTATAATATATATAATTTATATAGCTTATTCAGATATAATATTTTTAATATTACAAGATTTAAATTCTGGCAACTATATTAAACAATGTTCATAAATATTTTAATTCTACTACTTAGAGGATCTCACATGAAAATTGGAAGGTTGGGACTGTTAAATATTGAAATCAGTTTTTCCTTTAGCATGAAGCATAATAATAATTGATATATATAAATTTAAATTCTGGCAACTATATTCAAACCATGTTCATATATTTTAATCACTTAGAGGCCATGAAAGGAAGGTTGGCTATAACTTTTGAATAGGTCTTTGGTGTAAACTATAAATAATTGCTATATCAATAAATAATGTTATAGGCATCTTCAATACTTCTGATCACTTTTATTAATCATTTTAATACATTTCCAATATTCTCAGACAAAATTGATAACCGGGCTCTTCTACTAAACAATTACCAATTTTTTCTATAACAATAAATATAAACTTTGTTTCTTACCTACAATAGCAGAAAAACTACTAACAACATTTTTATATGCTCCCAAATTCATCTTTCTCCAAATTGATATCATTTTAAACCTGTCACCTTGTTCACGCAATTTTCTAACCTCCTCCTCTTCTTCTATGGTAACAGGTATATTTTTCATCGTAGTGTATGAAGTATAGCTTAGGTAACTCCAAAATATAAACTGTGACATGCTGAATAGACTTAAATATTTAAAGAACTTTGAATTCTCATTCACATATATACAAATATCTTGATTTACAGAACGATACCTTCCAGCTAACCCTTTTGAAATTGAATTTAAGGAAATTTTTTCTGCCTCAATGTAAAATCTTTTCTGCACTTTGTTTAGTTGTGTTAGGCGTTGGTGAATGTTAGGCCTACTAAAATTCTTAATAAGTGCTTCTGAATAAAGTTTACTAAAGACAAGAGTAAAATTGATAGGTCTAGTCAAGGACCTACTAAAACATCCACAAAACATTTTAAAAATCTTAATATATGTTCTTTGGTTCTTGTATTATTTATTATTCAGATATTTCTAAAAACAAATTCTAAAAACAAATTAACTATTTTTCAGACATCAAAGGAATTCAAATTTCCTTTTACCTCTTCAACCACTTCAATATAATATTTATTTATTTATTTATACATGGTTGTGGTATGGCCTTAACATTGGCCCAACTTAACAAATATTTTTGTATTTAAAACTCATAAAATTAATATAATAGATTTAATATATATATATATATATATATATATATATATATATATATATATATATATATATATATATATATATAAAATAATATAGCTATAGTATATATGAAACAAAAATAAAACAAACTAAAATAAAATAAAGTAATATAAAATAAAAAAAAAATTAAGAAATAAAATAAAATAAATTTAAATAAAATAAAGTAAGTAAAAATACTAAATACAGCTATACCTAAATATAATAAGATGTAGTTATATAAACATATTTATGAGTACATAGTAAACATGTGAAACAAGAAAATAAAAGAAAATGAAATAAAATTAAAAAAAATAATAAAATAAAATATAGATAATTCATTATAAAATAAAAGTATATAAAATAAAACATTTATGAACTGGCCTGATATGACTAGGAATATTCATTTAATATATTTATTTTAAATGTCTACCTGTACTTTCCTAAAATTTCCATTAATTTATCTAAAAAAAAATAAAGAAATAAGGAAATTATACAAACATACAACTAATGATATTAAAAGGAGTATTTGCACTTTCCTAAAATTCCTGTTAGATTGTATAAAAATATAAAATAGAAAAGCAAATACACGGCTACTGAAATTATCTATATTATAGCCATAGTAAAATATTGTAATCGTTAAGTGATTATTCAAATTCACAAGCATTTCATTTATTTGAGGTAGCATATGACATTTAATATAAAGACAATTAATTCTTATTACACATTTTACACTTAAAAGAATTATTATTATTATTATTATTATTATTATTATTATTATTATTATTATTACCACCGTGGTCTCTAATGACTACCACCATTAATTCTTAGTACTGTTTTATTTTCACTTAAAAGAATGATTTTTATTATTATTATTATTATTATTATTATTATTATTATTTGAAATTTATATTATCTTCAACTTTTATTGCAATTTTAATATTACTACCTCATATTATTATTGTCATTTGTTGTAGACATCCTCTTTTCTCTTCTTCCCCAAGATGTATTTTATTTATTTATTTATACATGGTCGTGGCATGGCCTTTACATCTGCCCCACTTAACAAATATTTTTATTTAAAGAACTTTGTATTTAAATCATAAGATTATTATAATAGATAAAAAATATATAAAAAATATATATATAAAAAAAAAATATAATAAAAAATATATAATAATATATGGTACCTATGAGGTTCATATGAGACAACAATAAAACAAACTAAAATAAAATAAAGTAAAGTAAAATAAAATAAAGTACAATACAATACAATAAAATTAAAATTAAAATTAAAATAAAAATAAATATAAAGTGCAAACATAAATCTACTTCGGTTGTTGTAATGGTCGTCGGACAGCTTCGGTCCCTTGACCAAAACATAAATCTATTCAATTCAAAACAGAAAGATGCATGGGCTCACCTAAACTAATTCCATTACCAGCCACTAAAACATGCATTCAATTTATTTTTTTTATTAAAAAAGGAAAAAGAAAATGAAACCAGTTTAAAAAAAAGGTCCAAAAAAAAAACTTTACAAATTATAGCACACTACAGCAGGACTAAATCTTTATTATTTGATATTATTGCTAATTTTCAAAATGCTGCTATTTCTGTACCAGGGAAACTTTTATTGCCTCGATCTTATCAAAAACAGTTACCCAACTGGTTATCCATGCTGTAAGAATGCCTCAGAGCTTCATGTCTAAAGTCTATCAAATTTTACCCTATTTTACCCTAACTCTGAGTCTATGTACGTTACCCGCACTGGAAAACTTCTGAAGTGCTAGAAAAGAATGCTTTTTAATAGGTGTATGGGATATTCATTGCAACCAATCGCTTTATATTAAAGAAAGAGGCCCCTAAGACAAACCATATCTATAAATAAATCAAATCATGTCTTTTTTAAAGTTACCAAAACACATAGACAATGTGACATATATATCATAGTAAAAATATAATTAAAATTATAGTACTTTAATCAACCGTCATAAATTTTTGGACCATCTTGTGACCTTGTGTGTGTGTTTTCAGCTTTTCACTGTACCTTTCGCGAGAAAATTTTCCTCCAAAAAGTTAAACAAATATAGTATGACTTTGAATATAGCAAAAGTTTATTTTTAAAATCACAAATACATTTAGCATTTTTTCTTGGTACTAAATTTTGAAGGAAAATGCCTAATATTTTTTTATACTTTGTTTTATCATTTGGTGGGAAATTTTCATGCGAAAGGTACACTGCTCACACACACCTACACACACACACACACACACACCTACACAAACACACACACACACACACACATGATGGTCTAAAAATTATAACAATGGATTCAAGTACTGCATCGGAAAAGAAAAGCAGTGGAAGAATATGACAAAAGTCGAAAAGAAAGCCCAGCCTTACCGCCCCGCCCCCTCTGTACCATTAATTAGTAAGAATTCGTCGCAAACAGAAAATCCACCCTATAATAATAATAATATATAATATATAATAATAATAATAATAATAATAATAATAATAATAATAATAATAATAATAATAATAATAATAATATGATTTTTATTATTAAAATTGATTGTCATAATTTAAATTATTTGTAAATTTTTTTGTCATTAACAATTTAAGTGTGCGTAAGTGCGTAGCCTACTTGTATTTAAAACTGTCAATTTTGGTTTAAAAGTGTAAATATTATTATTATTATTATTATTATTATTATTATTATTATTATTATTATTATTATTATTAGAAATTATTAAAATTTATTGTCATAATTCTTTTTTTCAATGTTTATTTATATTAGCAATATACGCTGAAAATAAAATTATTAATTATTATTATTATTATTAATTATTATTATGTATTATTATTATTATTATTATTATTAATATTATTAATTATTAATAATAATAATTAATAATAATAATAATAATAATACTAATAATAATAATATAATAATAATATAATAATAATAATAATATCTATTATTATTATTATTATTTATAATATAAGAAACGATAGGTATAAGAAAAACATTAAAACAAATGTTTTCAAAGCATATATTTAGACTTATTGAAAGAAGTGTTGTACTACTATTTCATCTATGCTAAAAAAAAATTGGACATATCGCACATACGATTGTTTGCCCTAAAATTGAAAACACTTAATAACTTTAAAAGTAAGCTTAATATTCAGAATTTTTTAACATGGAAATTTTAAATATACTCCCAATATCCCATATCTAATTCGAAATTTCCGATATTTTAATTCTAACGAGATTCCACGAGATCTTTAGATATTTTTGCCAATTAATTTTTTTTTTTCCAAATGGGGGAAAATTTTTTTGACTTGTAGGTGCAAGTCAGGGGGGGGCAGCTGCCCCCCCTAGAAGTGTTTACTCTATATAGAAGTTACCTGCGAGTTTTTTTTTGATCTAACGTCCCATTCGGGTGGGCCGTTAGGTACATTTTCGAAATATATATACTATAAAAAAAATATATTATATATATATATATAATATATATATATATATATTATATTAATATATATATATATATATATTATATATTATATATACCTAATATATATATATCGTAAAATGTACTTAACGGCCACCCGGAACGGGACGTTAGATAAAAAAAAACTCGCAGATAGAACCACCTTCATTAGCTGAA
>JABUQX010081458.1:27500-37975 GCA_015478945.1 Trachelipus rathkii
CACTGCGGTGCCGAGTTATAACATTCGTATAAACAAATATTGGTTGTCTTTCTATATGAATCTGTTGCCATTTTTAGAAATACTGTTTCAAAAACATCAAGAAGAAAATAAAATTTTTAAAACGTCCCTAAATAAATTTCTTATTCTTTTTTGTTTATAAAATCTTACAAATTTTACGTTGTTACATACCTAATCAGTAATCGATAAATGAACCACTATCCATCCACCCTCTCTGACCAGTTTGTGATCTATTGATCTATTGAATTAAGGTCAAATTTTAACTAAAATTTTTTCCAAATGTTTTTTTTTTTAAACAATTCCCCTAGCAGTAAATCAGTAAATCAAACAACCATTCAAGCCACCCTCCCTGATCTATTGAATCTATTGATCTATTGATTAAGGTCAATTTTTACTAAATTGTAAAGTTTTACATACCCTTAATCAGTAAATCACTAAATCAAACCACCATCCATCACCTCTTTCCAATTGATCTTTTGATTAAGGTCATATTTTTACTAAATTGTCATGTTTTACATACTTTCTAATCAGTAAATCAGTAAATCAAGCCACCATCAGCCACCCTCGCTGTCCAATCGTGATCTATATTGATCTATTGATTAAGGTCATATTTTTACTAAAATTTCATGTTTTACATACGCTATCACATAAATCAAGTAATCAAACCACACCATCCAACCACCTCCTGTCCATCCTTGAACTGATTGATCTATTGATTCAAGTCCATTTCGTGTATCATTTGTCCCATGTTAGATAAATCAAAGTTCTTTTTACAAAGATCAATCAATATATGTTAACGTAACATAGTTTTCAAATAAAAGCTTACTCAGCATCATCTAAACTATGAATATAACCCACAACGACAAACTAATAACACATCTTCAACAGGAATAAACGGTTAACGTTAACAAAAGTTTCACATTAACAACAGTAAAAGTAACTAACATACCATCCAAAAACGTAACTTATTCACACTTGTTCAAGCATATCTCTTAAATAACAATGTTAATTTTACATTAACATGGTAATATTTAAAAATTTATCATAACCTTTATAATTATCATACAGACCAGTGAAAGTAGGCTAACGTACAAAGTTTTCACATTATAAAGCCACGTACATGGTGGAACTAACGAATCATTAATATACAACAACAAACTGCACAATCTTAAGTCAAGAAATAACTGCTTAACATTACAAAGGCCAAACTTATCAACAGTAAAAAGTAACTAACAGACTCCCAAAAACATAATCCATTCGCACTTTATCGAACATATCTCCAGCATGATATTGTTAATTTTAACATTAACATAGTAATATTAACAAAAAAATTAGCATAACCTTCCCTAACCTGCATAATACACCTAATGGAAAGACAACAAAGTAAAGTTTTTTACTCTCTGTAAAGCTAAACGCTGAACATAACGTACTTAGCACACAAACCAACGAATAACACAGCTATCATTAACAACTTAGTCCCAATAAAGTGAACTACAAGAGGAAGTAAAACAGTTTTCATTTTTTATAAATAGTAATTTTCCAATTGAAAAGAGCGTTATTATAAATACATAAAAACCTATAAATACATAAAAAACATAAGTTTATTTTAATATATTAATTCATCTAAATCAGAGAACATATAGGATTCAATTTGGGTAAGTTCTATATATCTCTCTAAAAATTCAACACCCTTTGAAAGGATATAAGTATAAATGCCTTCAGCAGACACTAAAACATTTTAGCATATTTTGATTCACAGCAACTCATTCTCTCATAAAAGGAGAAGTAAATTCATCCAAGCTGATAGTTATTAAAGCATTCCTGTATACTGCATTATACGGGAAACCACATGTTTTGGTGTAAATATCATAGATTACGCCATGTGCTATAAGTATTAAGTCCTCAAGTATGTCAACATCGTTAAGATGCGATGTTAATTCGTTTTTTTATTTTAAGCAATGCTGTTAAATATTTTCAGATAACTAATTATACACGTACGCATGAAAGTCACACAATCGATGGGTTCCAGTAGTTGCGTACATCAAGGGTTTTACTATCGTCACACGACGAGAACACAACGTCTTTTCTATTAGAACCTCTCACGTTATCTTTCCAGTTAGATATTTCACTGCTAGTCGATATACCAGATGACACACATTTATCCTCTATCCATCCTGCTGCAATATTGATAATCTTGATGAACTCTTCAACACAAATGAATAAGGGTCTATTATTTGAACTCCTGGATGGAATACAAGCAATGTATCGGTATCCATCCGGTTGACGATTAAATATAAATGACACATCGTTGGGAATAACGAAGCTCTTCGTGAAGATATCAACAACAGGTGTAAGAGATGCGAGGAGATGTCATCGTAACAGCACAGCGAAAAATATCCTACTGATGAAAATCGAGTGTATAAACAATCCTTAAGGGTAATGAGATTCTTCTTTCACCATCAGAAGAAAGTAAACAAGAATACGACGCACGAAGAAACCATATCGCTCAAGACGAAAGACGAAGATGACAACAAACAACAACAACAATAAAATAAACGGTTCACTATGGTAATATATGTATACAAAGGAGATCTATACAGTCAAATTGACATGAAATGAGCTTAGCCAAAACAAAAAACAAAAACAACAAAAATAAAAGGTAATAATAATAATCAATAATAATAAATTATAATAATAATAATATATAATAATAATATAATAATAATAATAATAATAATAACTAATTAATAATAATAATACAAATGTTCATCACATACATATAGTTTTTATATAGCCTTAGATCTAAAACGCTAAATCTTTACACTGAAAACCAATCATTTTCGTCGTTATATCTAAGATATTTTTTCACTTCATCGATACCATCATGGAGTACATATGTTAAAAGTTCACGTTCAGACACTAAAATTTGTTTACTAGATAGATCAGTTAGGTAAGCACTTTCGGACCATTGTTTTCTAAATAGATAGACGAGTTTCTGTACATCTATAGAATTTAAGAAGCGTTCAATGATATTCTCAGAATCATCAACCAACGTTTTCTTGAATGCGTAATATTCCTGATACAACATGTAATGTGCAACAGTTACATAATTAGACAGCATTTCCGATTTCTTAGTTTGCGTTATTACCCTTCTACAAACCTCCGATAGATATTTTATCTGTTTTAATCCAGAAATATAGATTCTACGAGCTGTAGGTTTAAATAAGCCTGTGTCATTACACATCTTCCATACTCGAACCTCCATTCGGTGTGAAATTATATCCTTAGAAAAAGAGATAGTAAGATGACTGACTTTATGACATCCTCTTCTGCCAATAATCGTTTTCGGTGAGTCTACTAAAACTTCGGTAGAGTTAGAGTACACCTTAACCCATTCTGCAGCGTGACGACATATACAGAGTAGTTCATCTGTACTCATAAAAATATGCCTGTTACTGTGGTATACAGATTGATTAATACACGTGAAAAAATCAGAACCATCGGGGTTTCTTTTATATAAGATTGAAACCCCGCACCCAGGGATCTTGATTACCCATTGGGTAATGTTTTGTATAGAGGTATATCTGTTAAGACGCAACATATTGCGCGCTTAGTGAAAATAGAACACTTTTTAAACGGAACACAACCTCCTAACGCTTTCAAGTCCACAACGATTATGACGTTAAAACAAGCATCATGAGAAAAGATATTATAAAATTAAGGATACAAACACAAGCCTAACAGGAAGGCTAAACCTGTTTTTATTTTTATTTTTACAGGTGTACATTCACTTTTAGGCCTTACGCTCCGTTCGTTTTATGTTTGTATTTGTATTTCGTGATACAAAAGCTCTCACGAGTGCGCTCGCGCATCAACATAATGTCATTCTTTACGATACATAACCAAACAATTTTCAGCGACGAGCCCCACTATTTGGAGATCAACCCAGAGAGATGTATGTATAATTTTCTCGGCAATGAGCCTCACTACAGGGAGATTATCCCTGAGAGATGCGTGAAGACCCATTTTGGGGTACCCCGAAGGGGGGTGTAAGCGGTAAGGGCACAGCCCTAAGGGCTGTGCCCTTATGTATCCGCTTACACCCCCCTTCGGGGTACCCCAAAATGGGTCTTCACGCATCTCTCAGGGATAATCTCCCTGTAGTGAGGCTCATTGCTGAAAATTATACATACATCTCTCTGGGTTGATCTCCAAATAGTGGGGCTCGTCGCTGAAAATTGTTTGGTTATGTATCGTAAAGAATGACATTATGTTGATGCGCGAGCGCACTCGTGAGAGCTTTTGTATCACGAAATACAAATACAAACATAAAACGAACGGAGCGTAAGGCCTAAAAGTGAATGTACACCTGTAAAAATAAAAATAAAAACAGGTTTAGCCTTCCTGTTAGGCTTGTGTTTGTATCCTTAATTTTATAATATCTTTTCTCATGAGGCTTGTTTTAACGTCATAATCGTTGTGGACTTGAAAGCGTTAGGAGGTTGTGTTCCGTTTAAAAAGTGTTCTATTTTCACTAAGCGCGCAATATGTTGCGTCTTAACAGATATACCTCTATACAAGACCTTGTACATGGGGTAATCAAGTTCCCAGGGTGTGGGGTTTCAATCTTATATAAAAGAAACCCCGATGGTTCTGATTTTTTCACGTGTATTAATCAATCTGTATACCACAGTAACAGGCATATTTTTATGAGTACAGATGAACTACTCTGTATATGTCGTCACGCTGCAGAATGGGTTAAGGTGTACTCTAACTCTACCGAAGTTTTAGTAGACTCACCGAAAACGATTATTGGCAGAAGAGGATGTCATAAAGTCAGTCATCTTACTATCTCTTTTTCTAAGGATATAATTTCACACCGAATGGAGGTTCGAGTATGGAAGATGTGTAATGACACAGGCTTATTTAAACCTACAGCTCGTAGAATCTATATTTCTGGATTAAAACAGATAAAATATCTATCGGAGGTTTGTAGAAGGGTAATAACGCAAACTAAGAAATCGGAAATGCTGTCTAATTATGTAACTGTTGCACATTACATGTTGTATCAGGAATATTACACGCATTCAAGAAAACGTTGGTTGATGATTCTGAGAATATCATTGAACGCTTCTTAAATTCTATAGATGTACAGAAACTCGTCTATCTATTTAGAAAACAATGGTCCGAAAGTGCTTACCTAACTGATCTATCTAGTAAACAAATTTTAGTGTCTGAACATGAACTTTTAACATGTGTACTCCATGATGGTATCGATGAAGTGAAAAAATATCTTAGATATAACGACGAAAATGATTGGTTTTCAGTGTAAAGATTTAGCGTTTTTAGATCTTAAGCCTATGTAA
Organism: Trachelipus rathkii; assembly: GCA_015478945.1. Lineage (NCBI taxonomy): Eukaryota > Metazoa > Arthropoda > Malacostraca > Isopoda > Trachelipodidae > Trachelipus > Trachelipus rathkii. Next base: position 32,885 of record JABUQX010081458.1, read on the forward strand.
AAACTATATGTATGTGATGAACATTGATTATTATTATTATTATTATTATTATTATTATTATTATTATTACCTTTTATTTTTTTGTTTGTTTTTGTTTTTTGTTTTGGCTAAGCTCATTTCATGTCAATTTGGCTGTATAGTCCCTTTTGATACATATATTACATAGTGAACCTGTTTTGTTATTGTTGTGTTGTTTGTCTAACGTTTAGAATTATACCCTTTTGAGCTGATTGTTCGTTCGTGCGTCGTTTTTGTTTACTTTCTCTGTTGGTTGAAGAAGGAAATCTCATTACTTTAAGGATTGTTTATACACTCTATTTTCTTCAGTAGGATATTTTTCGCCTGTGGCTGGTTACGATGACATCTCTCGCATCTCTACATCCTGGTTGTTGATATCTTCACGAAAGGCTTTCGTTATTCCCAACGAGGTGTCATTTATATTTAATCGTCAATCGGATGGATACCGATGCTTGTATTCCATCCAGGAGTTCAAATAATAGACCTTATTCTTTGTGTTGAGAGTTCATCAAGATTATCAATATTGCGGCAGGATGGATAGAGGATAATGTGTGTTCATCTGATATACGATAGCAGTGAAATTATCTAAACTGAAAATACGTGAGAGTTTCCAATAGAATAGAAACAGTTGTGTTCTCGCTCGTGTGAACGATATTAAAACCGCTTGTGTACGCAACTACTGGAAACTCATTCGATTGTGTGACCTTCAGACATACATGTATAGGTTTCACAGCTCGAAATCTGAAAATTATTACAGGCATTGCTTAAAATAAAAACGAATTAACTAGCATCTTAACGATGTTAACTACTTGAAGGACTTAATACTATAGCACATGGCGTAATCTATGATATTTAACAAAACATGTGGTTTCCCGGTATAATGCAGTATACAGGAATGCTTTAATAACTATCAGCTTGGAAGGGAATTTACTTCTCTTTTGTATGAGAAATGAGTGCTGTTGATAAAATATGCTAAAAATGGTTTAGTGTCTGAAGGCAATTATACTATATCTTTCAAAGGGTGTTGAAATCTTTAAGAGAGATTATATAGAATTACCAACTTGAATCCTATGTTCTTCTGATTAGATGAATTAATATATTTATAAATATTATGTTTTATTATTTATATGTTAATTATATTTTTTTCAAATGATGATTTCAATAAAATTGTATGTTATAAAAATGAAAATTGTTTTACTTCCCTCGTATGTTCGATTTATTGACTAAGTTGTTAATGAAAGCTGTTTATTTATTCGTCTGGTTGTTGTGTGCTAAGTACGTTATGTTCAGTTTGGCTTTACAGAGAGTAAAAACTTTACTTTGTTTGTCTTTACCCATTAGGTATTATGCTGGTTATGTAAGGTTATGCTAAATTTTTTGTTAAATATTACCATGTTAATGTAAAATTAACAATATCATGCTGGAGATATGTTCGATAAAGTGCGAATGGATTATGTTTTTGGGAGTCTTGTTAGTTACTTTTACTGTTGATAAGTTTGGACTTTGTTATGTTAACAGTTTATTTCTTGATTAAGATGTGTCAGGTTTTTTTGTTGTATATTATATTCTTAGTTCATCCATGTTACGTTGGCTTTATTAATGTGAAAACTTTGTTACGTTGCTAACTTCAAAACTGGCTGTTGATAATCTATACAAGGTTAATGGTAAATTTTTTGTTAAGTTTACCATGTTATGTAAAATTAACATTGTTATGATATAGAAACATGCTTGACCAAGTGTGATAAGTTACGTTTTGGATGTTATGTTAGTTTACTTACGTTGTTAGTGTGAAACTTTGGTTAACGTTACGGTTTATCCTGTTTAAATGTGGTTTAGGTTTTGTCTTGTGGGTTTATTATAGTTTAGATGATGCTGAAGTACGTTTATTAAATGGAAAACTTTGTTTACGTTAATACATAATATTGATTGGATCTTTGTAAAAAGAACTTGATTTTATGTTATGTTTATCAAAATGATACTCGAAATGTGCTTGAATCAAATAGATCAAAATAGTTCAAGGATGGACAGGAGGTGGTTGGATGTGGTTTGATTTACTGATTTAGGGTAGTAAAAATGACAATTTTAGTAAAATAGACCTTTTATAAATCAATAGATCACGATTGGACAGGAGGGTGGCTGGATGTGGTTTGATTTCTGATTTAGGGTCTATTTACTCAGCTTCGTAATTAAATATTGAAAATTTACATTTAGAAACTGTTCATTCATCATGGATGATTTAAAAAAATATTTTTATATTTTTTAGTAATCAGCCTATACCTTCCCATAGCCCGTCCAACGCACTCCTTTTTATTTTTTCCAAAAGTAAAAGTTTTATTTATACAAAAAGGAAATAAATAAAAGCTTAACATTAATGTAATAGCCTAGGTGAAAAACGTCCACTGTGATCACAAAAGTTTATATGGGGAGATTTAGGTTAACTTTTCCTTCTCAAGCATCTGAATTTTTTATTTTATATAGCGTCTTCTTCTGTGAAAGCTTTTCAGTTTTAAATCTTTCTCTTCTCTGCTCTTCAAGTTTATAGATCTGTAAGGATAATTTTCTTTTTTCAACATTTTATTATCTTCTTCTTCTTGGTTCTGTTTTTGACTCTTTGAGATGTTCTTCAAATCTCCTATGGGCAGGTCTTACATTTGTCAACATTTATTGAGTGATAGGAACTTATGAATACTTTCATGAGAATCTTATAGCATTGTGCAATGTTCTTTGAGAATCAGACTATGTTCTTTCAGATTCTCCACTAAAAATTGCTTAATTATAGAAAACCCCCTTCCACTGTCGTATTTCCAAATGCGAAATATCAGTCCCTAATTTAATAATTTTGCCACAATTCACCATATTGATTCCCAGGTTACTATAGAAAAAAACTAATCAAGATTCTTAGGAAGACAAACTCACCAATCCAAAAAATTTAGATTTTACTTCAAGGGTTAGAATGAGCCTTCGAATGCAAAGTAGAGTGTATTATGCTTTTGCTTTCTAGAAAATAGGGAACAAGTCCATGGTTAATCACAAATTTACATTTCATCGGCCCCATTTAAAATTTGAAGCTACCACACTATCTGGAACATTAATTTAAATGTTTTCCCTATATCTGCACACGAGTTTTAAAGACATTTTATCATCCACCACCTTTGGTCGGCAGTATTCCATGTTTTGCCGCGTCATCTGTAATACAAAAGATGACACTGATTGAATAAACTGATTTTTGTTGGTTATTAATAGAACACTCAGGGTCATTTACAATCGGTTGAGTATGATTACAAGTTGATGGAATGGCATAATTTTCAGTGCACACACTTTCACTAATATTTGTATTATTAGAACACGTAACGAAAAAGTTTTTCAATGATGGTTGATCCTGCTGAGTTTTGATTAAATTCAAATGAGTTTCCCCTCTTGAATGTGAAATTTCGGCTTGGCGTCCCATGTTAGATAGATCAAAGTTCTTTTTACATACTTTACAGTATGCCTTGGAACTATCAGGTCCTTTACCCAACCACCTGAAAAATTGTGTGTGGATAGTTTGATCGTCCTATCACTATTCCGTTCACGTTAGTTTTTTTTGTTTGAAGTCATTTTATAAATAAATAATAAACACCTTTTCAAAAGAAAAAAAAACCAAAATCACTTCGCAAACTAAAAAAAAAAAAAAAAAAAAAAAAAACACCTCAAAAAGTATAAATCCCTAAAAAGAAAAAGATATAAACAGATTAAGTCATAAGTCATACAGTCTAAAACACATCCATATACCAATCACCTTCAATCGAAAGGATGAACTTGGAACAACCTATACGAACAGAATAGGAAGAATAGTAGGTAATAGTGAACTAAAAATAGAAAGAACAGGATAGATGTAAGATTTATGGAAGTCTTCCTCACCATCCTTTTTCATTCATTTTAAATAACATCCTTATTCCCAAATTATACAGTAAGGAAATAAATATATCAAAAATATGCAACTTGGTCCATGGGTCATTCTTCAATTTTGAAATTTTAAAATTTCCCTGACATTTTTTGGAATTTCCCTGACTTTCCAGCATATTTAAAAACGTTCCCTGACAATTTTTTTTCCCCCTCACTTCAGAAAAGTGTGAAACCGTGGAATATATATATATACTATATATATAATATATTATATTATATATATATATATAATATATATATATATATATATATATATATATATATTATATAATATATATCAGGAGCTGGGCGCACCTATATTTTTTTGAGTGCGCCTGCGCCTATGCCGTCGGACCTAGTGTGCTTAGCGCCTATATTTTTGGTCACATCAATGCGCCTAACGCACTTTTCGCCAGCTGGTGGATGTTCGCGTAAATTTATTTGCAAAGTAAACTTTAGTGCGATAATAAAAGCATGCTTTTTATAAAGGAAGAAAAACACATTTATTAATATTTGTAATTAAAACACCGTAAATAATATCTACACGTCCTCTTCCACCTCCATGTCTTTGTGGTCCATTTTTCCCCAAGGAGGTTCAGCACGAGGTGAAGAAGTTGAAAATTTTCGGAGCCATAGTTGCCAATTTTATTTTATTTTTATAGTTAAACTAGTTATTATATATATATACAATATATTATATATATATATATATATATATATATATATATATATATATAGTATATATATTATATATATATTATATATATATATATATAGGGGTCTGTGCTGTGTGGGCGGGGGTTGGGTGGGTGCTACGCTGGGCTGAGAGGGGCAGGGCTAACGCTAACGAAGAATAATAAAAATAAAGAAATAACATAAAATAAATTAATAATATAATATAATAATGACAGCGTTAGTCAGTTTCAGTCAAATCGAACACCTGTTCGATTGGCCCAATCTCGCTTTAGGCCTAACTCCGCTCGGAATTGAAGCCGCAAAAACGGAGTAACCCGCTTATTTCCACTTGCTCCCTCGGGAGATGCCCCCCTAAATAACCTAGCGACTTGAAAACTCACCGGTAATAAGTTTAACATACCCATAGAAACATTATACACAAGTTTCATTTATGATATCTCAAACCGTGTTCGA
>JABUQX010081459.1:0-2500 GCA_015478945.1 Trachelipus rathkii
AACAGAGAGAGATTCTTCTATCCTCAGTTAAGGGATAAAAAAATGGTGCAAATCAATACTGTAATCATTTTTTTACGAATGTGCTACTACTGGGAATATAAGCCGGGGCGGGAGTCGGGTCATGCAATTTTCCAGGAGTTCGAGTTGAAAATTCTGTGCAAGGGATGAGAGTCGAGAAGGTCGGAGTCAAAATTCTGTGCAAGTGGAGTCAGAGTCGGAGTGGAAAATTCCTGTGTAAGTGGGAGCCAGAGTCAAAAAATTTTGTTTAGGTTGTGTCAGAGTCGATATATCCAAATTTTATTTTAAGGAATCTGAGCCGAAAAATTTATTTTACGAATACTGGTAAAAATAAGTGCCTTTTTTGTTAATAAGTGTAAATATTATTATTATTCATTATTTATTTATTATTATTAATTATATTATTTTTCATTATTTTATTATTATTGATTGTCATTAAATTAAATTATAATGTAAATTTTTTTTTGTCAACAAGTTTGTTATTTTGTTAAAATCATACGTTCGTATATAAAGTGCCGTATTTTGTTAAAAAGTGTAAATATTTTTATTATTAGAATTATTAAATTTTATTGTCATAATTCTTTTTTTTCAAGGTTTTTCTTAGCTAAACAATAAAATAAATGTCTAATTTAGAGGTAATTAATAAGTTTAGAGGTGTCTAAATATATTAGAGTTGTTGTTTTTCTATCCACATTCATACTATACATTATTAAAATCTACTTTAACATTTAAATTTAATTCAAATTATTTTTGGACAAACACAGATCGTATCTATTTAATGACCGGTCGTTCTCGCTCACCACTGAACCCGTTTTCCCGAATTCATTTTTGATATGGAATTTTTCAAAAAATTTTAAAAATATTTTAATTTTCAAAATTTGTTATTTTTAATGTGGTGTACAACATTAAAGAAACTCCAAATGTGAGAAAAAACTATTACTTATAATGTATGTATGTATATGTTAATGTCAACAGTTTGGTCATTAAAAAAAAAAAAAGACCAATTTTTTGTAATTTCGCACCATTTCGTACGGTATATATATATATATATGAGATATACTATATATATAGTTTATAATATAATATATATATATATAATATATATAGTATATATATATATGAATACTATATGATATTTAAGACAGCAAAATGAGGGTACGGTAAAGGTATTCGCAAAGTGTTTTACGGATTACTCCTAACTCTGCAAAATTGCTGTACTGATACCTCAAAAAAAATCTATCCGATACCGATGGTAGTTGGTGATACATAAATATATATAGTATATATTATATATATATAATAATATATATATATAGTTATATATATATATTATATATATATATATAATATTATTATATATATAATATTATATTATATATAAGTATATATTATATATATCTGCATCATTAAGGCAAATGTTTATTTGGGCGGTAGGGATGAACTAGCTGGTTTGCTCAAGGAAAATATAAGTGTATTCAGACTCAGGGTCAAATCTACCATTAAAATATTAGGAGACACTATAATAAATTTTAGTGTTTGTTGAAAACTTAAAAAAATAATTTTTTTTTTCTTCTCATAGATCATGCAATTTATTTTCGCTTAAGAACTCTTTCAGAACAAGCAAATCTAAATCATTTCAAGTCCATCCAATCTGAATTCAATTACTTTAAATATTCTCTTGATTAAAGTTTGTCACAAAATTGGGGTGGTCAATAGAATTTGTCTTTTTTTTAAATCGACTCTGCCTCCGACTCCCGACTCCGACTCCTTACCTCTTGAAAACGATCGACTTCATCTATGAAAGTTTTGGAAATTTGTGTATGTTGATATTTACTCTTTCGGTGCTATGCTATAAAAGATAAAATAAGTTATATATTATATATATATTTATATATAGTATATATAATATATATATATATATATTATATATAGTATAATATTGTATTTTGCAGCTTTGATTGCTAAAACAACTTTAGGAGTAAAGTTTTTATTACATATGCACTATAATATTGCTTTCACGGGAAAATATAAATTAATAATAGATTGTTTAAATTTTCGAGCTTTCGTTCCTGAGAGAATGGGAACCTTATCAAGAAAATACGATGGTGGTGAAGGAGTCAAAACTTTGCGAAGATCCTGATGATGATTATTTTGCTAGTTGATTTGCTAAATCCATGGAAAGAACGAGGCGGTATTACATCAGTGGGGGCGTCATATGGGTGTCAATACTTTGTATCTCATGGAGGCGATTGAAATTGTAAGCATTTTTTCAACGATAAAACCATTTCTGCTATTTTGCTGTGGTTTTGATTCTTGAGCATGTTCTACCTTGCTGAACTTGTGGAAAACTGTTTATCATGGTTGGGTTTGTGTTATGACCGGTTGTTATTTAGGGGGGAGTTTTGGTTGGTCGGTAATGGAGGTCATATGTGTGTTGGTGGAATTTTACGTCTTTTAAGATTGTGGTGATTCTCGCTATATT
>JABUQX010081459.1:15000-17500 GCA_015478945.1 Trachelipus rathkii
CTTTTTCTAGTGCAAGTATGCAACTTTGTTATTTTTCGAGCTAGAGAGTTGAACTTGTTGTCTAACCCTAAATTTAGAGGTTCTGCGAATCGATTCTTGGTATTACCGAGTGGATCGGAGCATTCCTTAGGGCCTTTGCACAGGTGCTGCGGTGCTCATATATATTTTTGGTTTTGAAAGGTTTTCTAGTTAAGGTATCCTCTTCAAACTGGCTACCGTGGTTGTTGAAGGTGCCGTCTGCCTGTTCCCGAGGTTTCCCGCCACCACGTTCAAGGAGGGGAGGGGGTCTGAGCCCCCAAAACCAGGAAAAGGACTTAGAAGGTTGAAATTTGGTGAGTGAATAGAAGAGAATAAATGAAATAGAGTAATTTTATGTGCCGGAGCACATGAGCCGGAGCCGGAACTGGAGCTGACGGTGGAGCCAGACAGGAATTCTGGCTCCAGCTGCATATTGAGTCAATTGAGGTATGTTTATAAATGTTTCAAAGGACATGGATTCCGATTTTCAGGGTTTCGTAACCCGAAAATGAGTTTGAGGACCCCTTGAGAGGGACTCAACTGGAAAAAAAGAAGAAAACAACAGAGTGTAAGGCAAGGAGGAAGGGAAAAAAAGGAGGAGGAGGAAGAAGAAGAAAAAGGAGGAGAAGAAAGGAGAAGAAGAAGGAAGAGGATGAAAGAGAAAGAAGAAGAAGTCTCATATGACGGGGCACATGAGCCGGAGCCGGAGTTTGTGACGGTGGAGCCAAACTGGAATTCTGTCTCCAGTTGCATATTGAGTCAATTGAGGTGTGTTTATATATGTTTCAAACGACATAGATTCCGAATGTTGGGGGTTATTATTATTATTATTATTATTATTATTATTATTATTATTATTATTATTATTATTATTATTATTATTATTATTATTATAATATTATTATAATATTATTATAATATTATTATTATTATTATTATTATTATTATTATTATTATTATTATTATTATTATTATTATTATTATTATTATTATTATTATTATTATTATTATTAATATTATTATTATTATTATTATTATTATTATTATTAATATTATTATTAATATCATTATTATTATTATTATTATTATTATTATTATTATTATTATTATTATTATTATTATTATTATTTTATTATTATTATTTATTAATATTATTATTGTGTATGATTGAGTGTGTTTTATAACGATATATATATATATATATATATATATATATATATATATATATATATATAATATATATATTCATATATTATTACCATATATATATATATATATATATATATATATATATATACTATATATATATATATATAGCGCAAAGTGTTTTAGATGAAGGCAAATTTGCGCTTTTGTATAAAGGATTGTTGAGCCTGAGTAAAGCGCACATTTTGAAATTCTTTCAAACGCAAAGAAGACGCACATTTTTACCTAAGAAGATTTGCGCTTTTGCGCTTGCGCTTTGCGCTTATGCCCACCTCTGATATATATATATATATATATATATATATATATATATATATATATATATATATATATATATATATATCTAATAATAATAATATTTTTTTTTTATATATAATATGTATATATATATATATATAATATATATATATATATCTTTAACTCTTCTAACCAATATATGTAGAGAGAGGAGAGAGAGAGAGGAGAGAGAGAGAGAGAGAGAGAGAGAGAGAGAGAGCTCAGTTGTTACTGAAATAAATATAATAACCTTTCTTTTTTACACACAAAGTCTGAAATTCGAATTTAGCAAGTCATAATTACACTTACGGACATTAGTTAAATAAAAATCATAAATTTATTCAAACATTAGTCTTTTCAATATTATTAAATGTAAAAATATAAATAAGGTGAAAATGAAATAGAAGTTTCCTAATATATTTATTTTTCAATATATACAGGGTGTATCATTAATATTGCGAAAAAAATCAGTATGATACTCCTTGCATAAATATAAGATAATGTGTCAATAAACATTTCACCGAAAACGCCTCGTTTCCAAGATACAAGGTGATGAAACCTATTTAAACATTAAGTTACAATAAACAGTAAACTAAATTTGGAAAGGTAATTAACAAATTCATTCAATTTATTTAATTATAAGAATACATACATTACTGCACAGAACAAAATATACAACAGAAATAGTACGGAGCAATGTTTCACTAAGGTTATAACAAATGTTGAAAATGAGCACCCCCAGCGGCAATACAGGCCTCTATTCTGCGACGCATTGATTGGCGGACACGTTCAAGTATACCGTGTGTGTGCCGAATTGTGTCGCAAGATACGATTATGCGAGCCCTTAATTCTTCTTGACTTTCAACTGTTGCTGTATAAACCAAATGTTTCAGGTGACCCCACAAGAAGAAATCCAATGCATTTAGGTCTGGAGACCGCGGAGGCCAATATTCTGTACCTCCTCGACCTATCCAACGGCGTGGATATAGAGTGTTCAAAT
>JABUQX010081459.1:20000-27500 GCA_015478945.1 Trachelipus rathkii
GAAAAATACACACATTTTGCTTAAATGTTATTTTATGAAAAAAGAAAACTTCTTAAAATTTCCAGAAGTAAAAAAAAAATATCGTTGATTCGATACTGAGGATAAAATATCGATATATCGGCTGAAAAATATCATCGATATTTTTCGATACTATCGAAAAAAAATATCAATATCGATATATATCGGTCCTCTTGCGGCATCCCTACTCAGTGGTTGCTGGTTCCCAACTCATCTTGAGTTCTTCAGAACTTTCAGTGGTTGCTGGAGTTCAACCCCTATGCACTCAGTGATTGCTGGTGGTAGGTCCCTCTACAAGTAGTAACTGCTACTAGGCCTTCAGCCTTCCCCTTGAACTCATTGGTTGCTGGTTCCCAACTCATTTTGAGTTCCCCATCCATTAAGTTATTTTTTTCCAGTCTATGAACTGTTTATTGAATCTGTGTTGAACTTGTTCACGCTAACTCCAAAGTAGTTACCATCTAGTCCGCTCAATTGAAGTCACGAGTCGTATTGGTCCAGAACTTTTATGAAATACTACGCTACCGATTTATGCCAAACCATTACTAATTTATGTTAAATAAAGTATTATATTTAATAAAGTCATTGTTAATAAAAGTTTTCTTATCCTGTCACATGAAAATTGTCTTGTCTTAATTTCAAAATTTACATTTGGTGGAAGTCTCGGTGGGACAATTGCACAGTAGACAATCGCACAGTAGACATTTGCACAGTATTAGCTTAGCTAATCAGGTGACAGGCAGTTAATAAATGGCAATAGTAAAAGTAACGTTATTAATAAATTTCAATAATAGACTTGTATTAAAAATAAATGAAAATGTCAATAAATCAAAAACTACTAAAGAAATTTCAAAGGAAATTACTGCTAATGATAGTAATTAAAATCATAACAACACTTCAATCAAATAATGATAATGATCTTGTTAATAATCTTAATGAAAATGATATCCTTTTTAAAGCACTAGTTCATAACTACTTGAGGAAATTAAGAATTGTTCATGCACGCAAAAGAAATATGATAATAGTTTTTCTAAATGAGACTGAGCCTTTTCAAGGTAAGAAAAGAAAAAGAAATGTCCAAATAAACGATAGTTATAGTAGTCATACTAATAATGATAATATTGAGAATAATGATTTTAATGATATTGATAAAATAAAAGATAGTGGTAATATTGGCAATACTGAAGAAGATTATAATATTAAATGGTATAGAGCTGATAATTATATTTTCTATAGTGATGATGAGAATAATAACGATAATAATAATATTAATGATAACCATATTATTCATAACGATTATAGACATAATAGTAATGGTAAAGATGATAATGATAGTTGCAAGATTAATACAAATATTTGTGATGACGTTGATGATATTGATAAAAATGATGATAATAGTATTAATTGTAGTAATAATGGCAGCGTTAATGTTAATAATAAAAACGAAATCTGTAACAGTAAAGGTAAATCAGTAAATAATTTTTCCTTCTTAAATCTTTACTTGGAACATTTAAGGTTGTTTAATAGTGATAATGATAATAACAGTGACGATAATATTTCTCATAACCACAATAACAATAGTATTAACGATAAGAGTGGTAAGAATAGTAAGAATCCTGTAAATAGCTTTTCTTTTTTTAATCTTTATCTAGAACATTTAAATAATAGTAAAAAAAAGGACAATAATACTAGCAGTAACATTGATATTGATAATGATAAAGAGGAAAGTAACAATGATATTAGTAACGACGGCAATATTTAATCTATAAATATCCTTTAATTCTTAATCAGGAACATTTAATGTATCTTTCCCTTATTCTGTATAGTATTGTTCATTCCCTTAAGAAGTTAATGTAGTAATGTAAAGTAATTTTTATAAGATGATTAAAGTATTTGTAATATAATACATTCCGAGAAATTTTAGAAGTATGCAAACTGTTGTTTAATTTATTAATGAAGATTATTTGTAGTAGCAGTCCTTAAATGTTTAAAAGTTATGAATTATGCCCGTACTTATTTAGTTATTAATGATGATAATTTTTAATGATTTTGTGAATTAAGTAATTAACTTATTGTTTGCATAAAGAAAGGTTAAAGAAAGATATGAGGAAGAGATAGAGAAATCATTGAAAGATTAATTGCAGGAAATGTTGATTATCCTTTTGATTTGAATTTTGAGATATTAGTTGATACTGAAGATCATGAAGTAAAGTGGAGTTTTAGATTTGAGTATTGAAGTTATCTTATTAAGTTTTCTTAAGTTGAAGTTATTAAAGTATTTTGTGATTATTGATTTGATGAAGTTATTGATGTTTTGAAAAATGATTTTAGTAATGATGAATTGTTTTAAAGATGATTAATTGGTTTATTTTTCTGTTGCAACAGCGGGTATTATTTTATAGGAGGAGCCATAATGAGTTGCCTTCTTTGGTTTTGCCTTGCGGTTGACATGGTCTTGTCAAACCTCCTTACCGGTTAAGTCCAAAATGGTCTGATTTTCTAGGAAACGCCATTCGTAAGGCCGCTGAAATAGAACTAGGATGGTGAGTAAAGCGCTTAACTCACGCATGCTACTTCGGGGCAAGTTGACTTTTTTTTGTAATTATTTTATGCTGTTGATAATGATTAAACTGATCAAAGGTTTTATGTGAATAGTTTTTACGAAAAGAAATCCATGGTATTAAATTTTGAGAACATTGAAATGAATAGAGTAATTTAAGTAACGAAAGGAATGAGGAATATTTTGTTGAAGTCTGAAAGGAATGCTGGGAAGTTAAGATCTTATGCGAAAGATCTCGGAATAAATTTGGTAATTTTTTTTGCTTTAACGTAATTTTCTTGTTTTTCTATTTAGTATCCCGTTCCTGATTTAAGGTTTTTGTAAATATAGGTTTAAGTTTTGATAAATATTTCATTGCCGAAGTTCTAATATTATCGAAGAGTAAATAATTTAAATAGACTTAAAGTATATTGCTTATTTTATTAAATTAGTTTAGAATAAAAGTAATAATCTATTCTTTTATTAAAGAAGTTGAAATCTTAAAAAGAGGTAATGTAAGATTTTACTTTTTTTCATTCAACTTCCTTTATAAAAGAACAGATTATAGAAGTTACCCTTAAATTTAAGACTTTTAGGATAACTATTATATTATCATTTTATGTACAAATATTGACGCTGTCTTATTAGTTAGGTTACCAATATAACGAAGCTTTGAAATGTTTCCATAAAAGATTCTATTTTATTATTTATAATTAAAATACAATGACTTTATTTAAATATGTTGGAAAATAAATGTATATACAAATTAGAATATTAGAAAGAATACATTTAAATCTTTTTGAGCTTCGCAATGATAAAGATTTGAAAGACGATTTGCCTTCTTAAAATGTTGCGTATTTGAATAATTGTTTTATTTTATAATTTTAAGAAATGGATAATAAAAGATTATTTAAGTTAGTAAATATATTAATATATTGTATAATATTATTATTTAATTACTTGTAAGTGTTTAAAATTAATTTAATAAGCCTATATAGTTTAAAAGCTTTTTTCTATTTTTCGAAGAATTTGAACTCATGACGTCATTAAAATATTATTTTAATTTATCTTTCATAAATGGTATTTAAAGATTTCTAAAGCTTTAATTATAATTAATTTTAAGATATAAATAGTAGTAATTAGGCATTTTCTGTTGTCCATAAAAGGAATATTAATGATAAGAATAATATTAGGCGTTAAAACGTTTCTTTTGAGTTTGTATATTTCTTAGCTGTTAAAAATAGATTAGTTACCCTTTATTTTCAAGGAAGTATGAATAATTTAGAATTATTTCAATAGAATTAATTTCTTTAGATTGTATGAATAATATTTAGGAACTATTTCATTTTAGTTAGTAATTTATTTGTTAAAACTTCTTTGACGAATATAAGAGGCACGAGATTTGATGATTTTAGAAAGCAACTGGAGTAAATCTCTAGGCTCTCTCAAAAAGGCAACTGTAGGTTAACTACTTTGGAGCGACAATAGTCTCTCAGCCAAACCTTTTTACCGGACTCTCAGTGGTTGCTGGAGTTCAACCCCTATCCACTCAGTGGTTGCTGGTGGTAGGTCCCTCTCCAGGTAGTGGTTGCTACCAGGCCTTCAGCCTTCCCCTTGAACTCAGTGGTTGCTGGTTCCCAACTCATTTTGAGTTCCTCAGGACTCTCAGTGGTTGCTGGAGTTCAACCCCTATACACTCAGTGGTTGCTGGTGGTAGGTCCCCTCAGGTAGTATTTGCTACCAGGCCTTCAGCCTTCCCCTTGAACTCAGTGGTTGCTGGTTTCCAACTCATTTTGAGTTCCTCAGGACTCTCAGTAGTTGCTGAAGCTCAACAACTATACACTCAGTGGTTGCTGGTGGTAGGTCCCATCAGGTAGTATTTGCTACCAGGCCTTCAGCCTTCCCCTTGAACTCAGTGGTTGCTGGTTCCCAACTCATTTTGAGTTCCTCAGGACTCTCAGTGGTTGCTGGAGTTCAACCCCTATACACTCAGTGGTTGCTGGTGGTAGGTCCCTCTATAAGTAGTAACGGATACTGTTCTAGGCCTTCTGCCTTTTCCCACCCAATCAGTGGTTGCTGTTGGGCCATATCCTATATTCCCAGGCAAATTAATATCCATTAAGTTATGTTTTCCAGTCTATGAACTGTTTATTGAATCTGTGTTGAACTTGTTCACGCTAACTCCGAAGTTACCATCTAGTCCGCTCAATTGAAGTCACGAGTCATATTGTTTCAGAACTTTTATGAAATACTACGCTACCGATTTATGTCAAACCATTACTAATTTATGTTAAATAAAGTATTATATTTAATAAAGTCATTGTTAATAAAAGTTTTCTTATCCTGTCACCTGAAAATTGTCTTGTCTTAATTTCAAAATTTACAATATATATGCTTTATATATATATATATATATATATATATATATATATATATATATATATATATAATATATATATATATATATATATATACTATATATCTTTATCTTATATAATAATAATAATAATATGTATATATATAATAATAATGTGTATAATATGGATATATATATATATATATATATATATAATAATAATATATATATATATATATATATAATATATATGTATAATATATATATAATATATATATTTAACAACTTAACAACAACATGTGTAACAACTATATATGTAATAATAACTAACTAATAATTGGCAATATAAAATAAAAAGAATAATATATAATATATTTAACAATATATAAATATATATATTAATAATAATAATAATATATATATATTATATATATATGTATATATATATAATAATATATAATATATATTTCTAGCTGGTGTTAATGTAAGAATGCATTTATATGCTGAGAAATATAACTAATATATATATATATATATATATGTTTAAAATAAATAAATTACTTAGTCTCTCCCTTTTTATACTTAAAAAGAATGGCAACATCAAAAAGTAATTATCAGATTCCAAAGGCTACAATATACACAATTTTATAGGGAAAATTCTCACGTACGCAATCTCTGCTATTCGATCTGGGCACGAATAGTCCCATTTTTTAATGGAATGAAAAATAGCATTATGTAATAGCGATGATTCTTACACTTTTTGTTTCAATTTTACATAATATTTTATATTTATTATGTATACATTATTAAAATAATTCAATTTATCCAAATTTACCAAACCTATCCTAACCTTGACTTAGAGGCCGTGTTATTTTTTTTAATATACGCAATTTTATTTTATTTTAACCTTTTGATATATATATATATATATATATATATATATATATATATATATATATATATATATATATATATATATATATATATATATATATATATATATATATATATATATATATATATATATATATATATATATATATTTTATTTATTTATTTACACAAAACACCATATCCCGCATAGCTGCAGGGTGGTGTTGGTGGCTGATAAGTTTTTAAACTTACCACCACCATTCACGAAAAGACACAAATGATAGAAGAGGGTTTTCAGCCCCTTGCTATCAGACGAAGAGAAATGTGAATTTTCTTCCTATGACTCGACGACTTCGCTAAAGGCAGCTTCACTTTTCCTTTTATTTAAAGTTTCAAATTTCTTTTTTCTTTTTTAATTTTTCATTTCATTCAAAATAGTTAATTAAAAGAAATGTTATCGAAATAAATGTAGCTCCTCCATCTCGGATTTTATATGAAAATAAATTTGAAATAAATACTTAAAATTTTGAAATTCTGAATCGTTAACATAAATTTTTCTTCACTAGATATATGAAACTTCAAACTCTAAAATACTCTCTTTGCAAAATGCAATCCACAAAGTACTTATTTAGTAATTTACTTCTCTGATTTACAATCTTCTCTGTAATATGTAATTCTTTCAGACCTTCAACATTCTACTGCAGTCTTCCTGCTGCTGTTCCTCTTTCTTGCCTTCCTTCTGGTTTCCACTGCGTCCACACTCGATGACAGTCGAATCATATATATATATATATTATATATAATATATAATAATATATAATATAATATATCATATGTAATATATAACATATAATAAAAGGTAAAGAATAAACTGCCCTCTCTGGGATTGAACCACCGCATGTTGCGCGTGAGGACAATATGCCCGGTGCTATACAACTGAGCTATCCTCCAAGCCAAAAAACTTGGATTCAAGAACAGTTATAAAGCAACCGAGTTCCCGTCAAGGCGACATTCACCGGTGGTCCAGCTGTCCTATCTTCTCCTTATATTTTTAGTGTTAAATATTTGATAATAATCGCAAATATAATCTAAAATATAAAGAACGAGAGATAGGACAGGCTGGACACCTGGTGATGTCGCCTTGACGGGAACTCGGTTGCTTTATAACTGTTCTTGAATCCAAGTTTTTTGGCTTGGAGGATAGCTCAGTTGTATAGCACCGGGCATATTGTCCTCACGCGCAACATGCGGTGGTTCAATCCCAGAGAGGGCAGTTTATTCTTTACCTTTTCATTATATGTTCTTTCTTTAACATCTTATCAAATTGCGATTATTATGCAATATTTAACATCTATATATATATATAATATATATATATATATATATATATATATATATATATATATATTGTAATGTTCTTTCATGTACTGTAATTCTTCACAGAAAACGACTTCATTATCTCTTTCCTAGAAGTAATTATTTAAACATTCCGAGTTGTAAGAGAAATAATTCAAGCGTGCTTTAAACAAACAGACGGGATGACCTCGACAAACTTTGTTGAGTATGTTTTATATCATTTGTAATGTAATTCCTTACTATATATTTAATTAAGTTATTTTAATGTAATTAAAGGTTGTGCTGTTGTAGTAGCAAATAACTAGTAAATATTAATATAATAATAATAAATAATAATAATAATAATAATAATAATAATA
>JABUQX010081459.1:32500-45000 GCA_015478945.1 Trachelipus rathkii
TATCTTCAGATGAGATCTAAATACATAATGTATTCATACCGATAACATAGTCATATATATATATATATATATATATAATATATATATATATATATATACTAATATATATTATATAATATATATATATTATATATATATATTCTGATATAAATATCAAAGTATAACTAGAGTTGGTGTAGGTTGGGACGGTATCGAAGTGAAAAGTATGATTGATTTTATGTTGGTAAAGAAGATGTTGAAGTATGTGATGGATGTTAAACAGTGGGGGATGGGATTATCTGATCATTATGTTGTTTTATGTAAGATTAAATTAGTGGTGGCATGGATGGAAAGGAAGGAAGTGGGAAGAATTAAGAGTGATAAATTAAGTGAACAAGGCAATAAGGAAAAGTATTTAAGAGCGCTTGCGAATAAATCATTTGAATGTGAACAAGATGAAGCTGAACAAACCTGGGCAGAAATGAAGGAGAAGAATTTCTCAGTAGTGCAAGAGAAGTATGTGGATCTGCTAAAGTAGGAAGTAAGAATCTCAACAGCGAATGATGGAATGAAGAGGTGATGCAAGCGGTTAAAAGAAAAAAGAAGCATGGTTAAATGTGCAAAAAGTAAATGGTGAGGTCTCAAAAGAAAAATGTTTAGAGTTATATAAAGAGGAAAAAGGAAGACTAAAAGTTGCATGCGTAGGAGAAAAAATGAGGTAAATGAACAAACAATTTGGAAGAAGGATGAATGGGGGGATTTACAAGGGAATAGGAAGCTTTTCTGGAAGGAAGCGAGAAAGGTTAAGAATGCGAGTAAAGGAATCTGCATAGAAATTTGTTGCTTTCGTAACTGATGAAATGGATATGAGGAGTGTTTAGGGAACACTTCAAAAATCTGCACAACATTTTCAGTAATGAAGAGGTGATAGGAATATTTGTTCTGAATTTGCTGTTATGGAGTGGAACGAATAATGCAACAATAAGACCTTTAAGGGTTTCTCTTAATACTATACCATGAAACATTCTTCTCCCTAAGAACTTCCTGAAACATACTCGGGACAGGTTAAATCATCTTCGAGTATTAACAATTGGAGATCTTTATAAGCTACGATTGTTAGACTTCATGTATATAGTTGCAAATGGCAATGATAACTTGGTAGATTTATTGAGTGAGATTCAGTGATCGCACTGCCATGAAACAAGACTTTATTCTCCCTTACTAGAGTAAATATAAAAAAAAATTTGTTTGAAATGCCATAAAGGAATGGTCTATACACTCTAGTGCTCCTGCTTCTTATAAGGTATTCGCCATCTAGGTCATGTCGTTAAAAAATATTCATGAACTATTTTTTTTTTAATGAACTTTTCACAATGTAATTATAATTTTACCTTGTATAGTATCTTTAAATTGGTTATGTAATGTTAATTAAATAAAATTTAAAGTCTATTATTATTATTATTATTATTATTATTATTATTATTATTATTATTATTATTATATTATTATTATTATTAATTATTATTATTTTTTATTATATTATTATTATTATAATTTTATTGTTATTTTATTGTTATTATTTATTATTTATTACTTATTACTTATATTTTTTATTATATTATTATTATTATTATTATTATTATTATTATTATTATTATTATTATTATTATTATTATTATTATTATTATTATTATTATTACCCACCTACCTTTCTAAATCGTTAAAATAATTAGTGCCTACTTTATTTTCTTCAATGCTAAGCTTTTAAAATATTAAAAATTTTAAACCCAAAATGGATTCTGTTGAAATAGCATGATTGTATATTAAACATACTTAAAATTAGCTTTAAGGAAACTGAGAAATGCTTCTGACGTTGGTAATTAGTTATACTTATGATTCGAAACTATTTATTAATTATATATTATTAATTTATGTATTTATTATGAAATATATATTTATTAATTATTTAATCATTATGCTTATATATTCCAATTTTTGAGCCAAAATATATGTACCGATTTAAAGCACAGTATATTATTTCATTACAAATTTGTTCATTAGTAATTATATTAATATAAGTAATTAAATTAATATTATATCACAAATAGTCTAATTAGCATTGATTATATATTAAGTATTATAGGTCAAAATCAAGACCGGTAATTTTTTTTTTTTTAAAGAGTAATTATTTTATTATTATTATATATTGATTATTATTATTATATTATATTTATTATATTATAAAATATTTTCTCATTATAAAAAACATTATATTAACATAAATATTAAAATTTTATTTTTGATTTCTTTTTTTTTCTTTTTTTTTTATTTTTTTTTTTTACAATGCATTGTTATTATTATAAATATAAAAATAAATTATAGATTATTATCTATATTATTAATATTATTAATTTTTGTATTGTAAGAGTAATGTAGGCAGCGGTAGTGTGGTGATGGTTTTATACTAATTTATTATATTATATCATTAATTACGTAATTAATTTAGTATACTATATCTATTATTATTATTCGATGTATACTTATTATTGTAATATATTTATTATATATAAATTTAAATATTATAGATCAATTAATGTATTATTATTGAATAAAGAGAGATATATAATATATACTGACTTATATTATTATATATTTATTAATTATTTTAGTTACCATATAATTTAAATTTTTATGTAATTTACGTTTAACAATAAATATTTATTTTTATCTATAAGTGTTATATGCTATTATATTGTCTATTATGCAAAATTAATCGTTCCATCCAGATGTGTGAAGTAGTCAGTATTTGACGTAAGTTACATTATTCATTATATAGTTATAATGCACTATAATCTCTTTATTTTATAATTATTATTTATTATTTAATATATTAAGTATTTTAAAAATTAACTAAAAGAAATAAAAATTTGGTATATTAAGTAATATTAATAATTATTATTTATATTATATTAAAATTATTATTCTTGATAGGTATCATCTAAATATGATTAAGGATATTTATTGATTATATCATAATTATATTAATATTAATTATTAATTAAATCAGTAATTATAAGTAATCATTAATGATACACTTAGATTTCCAATTTATAAGAGAGTTATAATATATTATTTAGAACGCGCATATTATTATAAATGTAATTTCGTGGTTCCATGAAAGGAAGACACAAGACTGAGTGGTCATGATGAGAGTAAGAGTACCTCATTCACTGCATCATGCTATGGGAATTATGTAAATATAATCTTGAGGTTTAATATGGCCATTAGGGATAATCATAAGATCTTTTATAAATTTCTTTAGTGTTTCGTCAAAAATAAATATTATAAAAATCAATTATAAGCGATAATGCGTTGATCTAATAGATATACATAAATGTATTTTTCAGCATACTGTTGCAACTATAATTGGTTAACTTGAGGATTGAATTGATCAATTAATACAATATGTAGGTATCATTTATTCTAGAGTATACCTAATGATTTCAAATGTATATCAAGTATCAATAATTAATTATTATTATATTATATTATTATATGAGTAATGAAATATATTGCTATCATAATTATTTGATATTTATTGTAACAAGTAGAAACACCTTTAAACATTGCAATATTATATATATATTAGATATAATATATATATAATATATAGTATAGTTAATAATATAAATATAATAAGTTAATGAATATATATATTTACGATATAATAAAATTTATTGTAGTAATAATATAATATATATTAATTAATTATATAATGAATAGATATAATATATAATATATATATATTATATATATAATATATATTATAAATATAATATATCTATTAATAGTATAATCAATAATATTATATTTATAATATACTAATATAATTTATATATTATATATTATAAGATAATAGAATAATAAATATATTAATATATACTATATAAAATATATATCATATAATATAATTATATTATATATATATATATTAGTATACATTTTATATATAAATTAATATTATATATATTATATATAATATATATATTTATATAATATATATATCATGAATTCAATGCACGCCGGACTAATAAATCTTTACTCTCTCCCAAGAGACTGAGAGGTTATATAAGGGTGCGCATAGCACAATAGCATACTTATAAGTATATTGTATATATATATATATAATATATAATTATATATATATATATATAGTAATAGTATATATATATATATATATATATATTAAGATATTAGTTAGTATAATAATATATATATATATATAATATAGTATATATTATAAATTTATAGTAGTATATATATATATATATTATAGTAAAATATATATATATATATATATATATAAGTATATATATAGTATAGATATATAATTATATATATATATATATAGTATAGGAGATACTAAAATAGTATATATAGATATAATATAGTATAATATAATAGTATAATGAATAATTTAAATATAGTAAAAGTATATATAGTATAGATATATATATATATACAGTGTTAGGGTTGTGAAAAAAATAGATAGTAATCTGTATATATAGTAATATATATAGATATATAAATATAATATAGTATATATATATATAATTTATATATATGATAAGATAATATATATATATGATAGTATGATAATATAATATATAGTATTATATATATATGATAAATGCCCTTGTATAAGAGTGTAGTATATAATATAGTATTATATATATAATATATATATATTAATATAGTATATAGTATATAATAATAATACATATATATATATATGAGATATATATATATACAATATATTATAAGAATATATATATAAGGTATATTATTATATAATTATAATAATATATATAGTAATATATATATATATATAAATGAATATATAGTATAGTATATATAATGTATATATAATAATACTATATATATAATATATATATATATGATGTATATATATATAGTTTATGTAAATATATATATATATATAATTATATATAGATATAATATATAATATTATATGATTATATATTAATATATAGTTAGAATGTATAAGTAATATATATATATTATATATATATAGTAATATAATATAGTTAATATAGTATAGTATAATATATTATAAGTGTATGTAAATATTATATAGTATATATAATTATATATATAATAGTGTTTTGTTGGTTTTTTCCTCGACCATGGTTCGTGTGTCCTTCTTTAAGGTTAGAAGGTGTAAAAGAGTATTGAAAAAATAAAAGTCTAATTCATACGCAAAGGAAAAAAAACAAAAAAAGAAAAGAAAAACAAATCATAAAACTGAAAACCAAAGAAAAAACAAAAAAAACAAACAGACAAAACCACAAAGGAGAAATGAAAAAAATTGCTGGTTTTCAGGTTTTTTGTTCGTTTTAAACGCTGCTGGTGTTTGTGTGGTTGGTGTCTGGGTGTAGTGGTGGGTTGGTTGGGTGAGGTGGTATGGGAGGGGGGTATGTGTGGTGGTGGGGGTGTGTTGGTTGGGGTTGTAGTGGGTTCGGGGGGTGGTTCGTGGACGTTGGGGGAAGGGGGTGTGCTCTCTCTCTCTCTTCGCTCTCTCTCTCTCTCTGTCTCTCGTCGGTCTCTCTCATCTCTCTCATCTCTCGTCTCGCTCTGTCTACCTCGCCCTCACGGCCACCCTTGCCCCTGCTTTTGCACTACCCCTGCCTCACTCTCCTTTTTGTTCTTCTTCTTCTTCTTCTCTTTCTTATTCTCTTTCCTCTCTTGCTTCTTTATCCTCATCTCCTTATCTCTTATTCCTTATTATTATTCTTCTATTCTCCTTCATTATTCTTCTCTTGTCTTCTATTTCTCTTATTCTTCTTCTTTCTTCATGTTGCTCTTATTTTCATTCTTATTTATTATTATTATTATCTTATTATTATTATATATTATCATTATATATTTTAATTATCATAATTTTATTATTGTATTATTATTATATATATATTATTATATTATATTATAATTATATTATGTATTTATATTTTATTATATATTATTATTATTAATGTATTATTATTATTATTAGTTAATGTATGATTAATTATTATTATTATATTATTATATTATTATTATCTATTATCATTATTATTATATTCACATTTTATTCATATTCATTTTATTATTATTATATTATTATTATATGTAAATATAATAAAAATATTAAATAAGTTGCAACATGATCGATACAACAAACTTACACTAAATGTACCAAAAACTTCATACATTCTTATTATCAATAAACTAACTGATAATCCTTCACATAAAATAAAAGAGTGTGAACTGAAAAGAGACACAATACAAGAAATACTGTGGGGTAATAGTGAGAAAAATAACATTTAAAGAACATATAAACCAGTAGTGGTAAACTGCAAGGACATTATACACCGTTCTAAATTAGCAAAATAGCCATTCCTCTATATATAGGCTGGAAAAAGATATATATGCTCATTGCATCCACCTTTTACTTGTTGTGCCTCCCAGTATACGCATAGCAAGATACAATAGTTATTCAACCCGCTATACTATGCAAAAACGTTTTATGACGACCCTAACGCTGCTAGAAGCTTCTCATGATCATACAAACACTTTGTTTAAAAGAACTATAAAAGTCTGCAGGCTCAAATCTGTTTAAAAGCTATCCCTTTAAAGAGCAGCATAAGATCATACATAATAGAAGCCTGTAACTATCTGTTAACTAATTATCAAAAATAATCAAACGAAGATAGGGCACGCGAAATGTTCACATATAAACCCCCGTTAATATTAGAAAAAGCTAACAACAGCTAGCCTATAAAGTCAAACTTTAAACGGATTACGGCATAATTTAAAAATGAAGAATCCTTAAAGGCATTTACATTTAAAGTGAAACCATGTTAAAAATGTGAAATGTACAATATATTATTATTATTACTTATTTAAGAAAAACATTTAAAATTTTTATTATTAAATTATTTTATTATTATTATTTATTATTTATTATTATTATATAGATATTATTATTATATATTATTATTATTATTATTATTATTATTATTATTATTATTAATATTATTATTATATTATATTATATTATATATTATTATTAATTATTATTATTATTATTATTATAAATTATTATTATAGTAGTGAATATGTGTGGGTTCATGATTAATTATATTATTAGATTATTATATTTAAACGCGGTTATATTACTATTATTGGATTTTTATTCTTCTTATGCGCTTCGGGCAACAAGTATAAAATTTGTAAAAAGATTTTTTAATGACTGATTAAATTGCGAAATTGAAGCGTGACATGTAGGACAAGACTGATTTTGTACTTATTATATTATTATTATTATTATTATTATTATTATTATTGATTATTATTGAATTATATATTCATTAGATCGTTATTCCTAAAAAATTGTTATGAATATTATTAATATGAAAGATGAATCGTTACTATCGCCATTATATTATGTTATTACAATTAATTGTTATAATGAATTGAGTAGATAGAGTATTATGATTATTTTTAAATATAGTTAGTGTTATATTTTGAATATTATTATTATTATATTATTAGGGATATTATCTATTGATGATGTAAAAAATTATGATTAGTTAGAGAATTATTATTATATTATTATCTGTATTATTATTGTATGAGGATGTATGATTATTATGATTCATTATTGGGGTTATCTCCACAGCATATTTGAGACGAGATGTGGAATACATTAAGGTTGTTACTTTGACCTGGGTATATTCAAGTTGTTACGATAAGGCTAAAGTAAATAGTGGTAAAAAAACAAAAATTCAAAATTTTACAACAACATTTTTAGGTGGAAAATCAGGTCATATATATGATTATTATTATTAATTATATTATTATATTATTATATACTATTATTATATTATTATTAGTATTATTATATTGAATTATAATTATTGATAACTATAACTTTATGTGTATTATATATTAATTAATATTCATTATTATATATTATATTAATTATTATTATTATTATTAATATTATTATATTGTTATTATAATTATATTAGTATATTATTATTTAATTATTATTATTATTATGTATTATTAAAAATGTATTTATAATTAGTATTATTATATTAATTATTAATTATTATATTATTATTATTATTATTATTAGTATATTACTGTTTTTTCTTCTTTTTTCGTTTCTTTTTCTTTTCTTTTATTAGTTATTATTATTATTATATTTTTATGATTTTATTATTATTAGTTATTATGTATTATATTATATGATATTATATATTATTAATTATTATTATATTATTTATTATTATTATTATTATTATTATACTATGTATGTATATTAATATATCATTAATTATTTATATATTATTTATTATGATTATTATATTGGATGATTTTTATATAGTATTATATAGTATTATTCTTATATTTTATTATGATTCATCTATTTTACTATATTATTAATGATATTATTATCTATATTTTATTATATTATTAGTATTATTAATCTATTATTATTATTATTATTATAGTATTATTTTATTGTTATATTATTCAATATTATTATAATTATTAGTTATTAGTATTATTTTTGTAACATAATATTGAGTAGAATCAAGAACTCATAGTTACTACGCAAATGTGGGATAGTCTAGTTGGGTATGGCGAATAGTCATTTATGCGAATGACGATTGGATATTGGGGATGAACAGAATATTGGTTGGCTATTTTTATTAGTGTATTATATAATAATATTAGTATTAGTATTAGTATTGTTATTATTATTATGTTTTAATGATATTACTTATATTATTTTATTATTATTATATGTATTTATATTATAGATTGATAGATATTTGCGCCATTGAAAATGTATTGTAACAGGTAATGTAATTTGTAATAATTTCTGTTGTGTGTAGATTGTATACTGTTAATGTACATTTCTGTGTAATTTGTAGGATTGATGTGTAGAGTGTAGTGTGTAAATAGTGGAAGTGGAGATTGGAATGATTGAGTGTATTGGAGATGATGATGATTCATTTATTATGGATGAGGTATTTGATTTATTATGATTGAGTGATTGATTATTATTCAGTATTAAGGGATGATATTAGGTTTGATTGATATAGTATATTCATTATAGATTATTATATTTGGATGATTGATTTGATGAGGATGATTATTAGATTATGGTATGATTAGTATTATTATTGGATATCAATGTATTATTGATTATGTATTATTGACTATTTTATTGATTTTCACACTATCTTGATGATTATTATAATATTTATTATTATCATTTGCTGTTTATTTATTATTATTATTAATTAATATTATTTTTGTACACATGGGGGATATTTTTTGAGTATGACAAAAACTCCCATAGCTACTACATGTCTGTTCGGATATGTCACGGTAGGTATTAGATATCATGTAGGCTAATTACTCATTATTATTAGTATGGTAAAGATTTAAAACAAATTAAATATTACTATTGAATAGGAAGAGGCACAGTGGTAGGTTTGAGCTCAATGGAATATAACTGTATTAAGACAATGATGGTGAATATAAGAAATGAATTTGATTGATATTCGGCTCAACGGACAAGCAACACGGTGCAATGTAGAGAGCCCATTTCAGATTGAGGAGGGAAATGCATCCTAGATGTGTTAGTTGTCTATTGAAATGGTAATATTATTAAATTATGTGGTATACTCTATTAAAAGGAGAAAAAGGTGAACGTAGCTGGAAATAAATATTTTTTGATTTGTTGGATTTATTTTGAGGTATGATTATATGATTTAGAGTTATTTATTAGCTTAGGTATATTATAGATTATTATTATTATATTAGTATGGAGGAGGTAATTGGTATTATTTTGCAATCGTTTGATATGTCATTATTATATATTATTAATTTGTATTAGTTATATTATGAATAATATTTATATTGAGTTTATATATACATCTTATTGATTGTATTATTTTATAGTTATTATTATGTTGTGCTGAATTATTAATTAGTTAGTTATTATTATTATTATTATTAGTATTATTATGATTAGTTATTGTATTATTATGTTATTTTATTATCGTATTATTATTATATTATAATATTTAATATTATTAGGTATGTAT
Organism: Trachelipus rathkii; assembly: GCA_015478945.1. Lineage (NCBI taxonomy): Eukaryota > Metazoa > Arthropoda > Malacostraca > Isopoda > Trachelipodidae > Trachelipus > Trachelipus rathkii. Next base: position 42,670 of record JABUQX010081459.1, read on the forward strand.
TAACATTGAATTATTTAATTCTTATTGATATATAGATTGTTATGTATTATATTATTTATTATTATTTATTATGGTATTATTATTGATGAGGAGTTGATATTATTTAATTAATATTAGGTTATATTATTATTATTAGTTAGGTATGTTTAAATTAGGATGTTATTATTATTATTATGTGATTATGATTATTATTGTATATCATCATCATCTATTATGGATTATGTATATTATTATATTGATTATATTAATTATATTCATTTATTATATTATTATATTTATATAGTCTTATTATTCTTATTATAGTAATTATTATTAAGTATTTATTATTATTATTATTATGATTTTATTATATAATTATTTATTATTACGTATTGATGTAATGTGTATGATTTATTAGTATGCTATGATTATTTATATTAGTTATTATTAGATAGTATTATGATTATTATATTATTTATGGATTATTAGATTATGATTAGTATATTATGGAGAAAGAAGAAGTTCGTCCCATGAAAAGATGATGATAAGCTACTACTACTACTACTACTTACTACTACTAATACTAATACATTTCTGTGAACTTTTTGAAAATATATAATAAATGAATGAAAATATTTATGGTAACAATAAATAATAATAAAAGAATAAATAGATAAATAATAATTAATAATAATTAATAGGATATAAAATAAAATTGATATAATTAGAATAATGAAAATAATAATAAGAGAGGGTAGATGAATGATGATATAATACAAAAGAGAAAGGGAAAATAATAATGAAGAACAAAAGGATAAGAATGAGAGTAAGTGGAATATGCATAAAACCATTGAATAATTAATAACTAATAATTGGAATAATAATGGAATAATAATATAATGATAATAATATTATAATAATATAATAATAATAATAAAAATAATATATAATAAATATAATAATATATATAAAAAATAATATTACAAGAAATAATTAATAATAATCAATAATTAATCAATAATAATAATAATAAATAAAATTAACAATAATTAATAATAATATAATAAATTAAATAATAATCATTAAAATATAATAATAATAATAAGTAGAAATAATAATAATACATAATAATAAAATAATGAAGGGAATAAAAATAAAAATAAAAATAAGAGATGATATAATAATAATAATAAAATCGATAAAATATATAATAATAATAATATAAGGTATAATAATTATTTTCACTTAGAAATTTAAATTGTAACTTAAGAAGCACTAGTTTAATTAATAACCGGTGTGCAGAACTCTCTGGTTATCCCAATAATGGAATATAGATATATTATAATAAAATAACTAATAATTATATAAAAAAATGTGAATATAAGAATAATAATTATAATAATAAGAATAATAGATAATAAAATAAAAATTGTAATAAATAACATTGATTTGATGCTTTCAAGCCTCCTAAGTGTTTCTTTCAACAGAGAGGTTATTATTACCTTAGATTATTTTTGATTATTATTATATAGCTAATATTATATTATTATTCTTGAGTAAGTATTGTTACTAGTCGAATTATTTGCTATAGAGTAATGAGCAAGATTATTATTTTATTATTATTTATATATGATATTATTATTATATTATACTATTTTTATTATTATTATTATATATTTATTATTTATTTTCATTATTCAATGTTTTAAAAATTATTCAATCTAGGTCGATTATTATCATTATTATTATATTATATTAGTATTAAATTAACTATATTATCAAAGGATTACCATTGATTAACTTATTATGCATGAATTGTAAATGGGTTAATTAATCTATTTCCTAGTTGATTATATTAATTAGAATATAGGTTTGATTCAATTATTAATTTGCATTACTTATTTTTACCGATTAGTAAAGGCCAATTATTATTAAATATTAATAGATTATTGAATTTAAAAAAATAATTAATAATAATATTATGTAATATTAATATATTATTCAATTATTATTATTATGGATTATTATTATTAATTATTATAATATTAGATTATTATTATTATTATACATATATTATTATTATTATTTATTATATCATTATAATAATTATATTATTATTATTATTATTATATTATTTTAGATTATATTATATTATGGTATTATTATTATATTCATATAGTAAACTATTGTCTTAAATTTTGAAATGAATGTTATTATTTTAATTATATTATATTAAGCTTTTGGGTTTTAGCAATCATATGATATCAAAAGCATAATTTAAAAAATTTATACTCTACCTTGATTCATCCGCGACCTCTACGTAAATTACTTACATATGGTTATACTATGTAT
>JABUQX010081459.1:50000-62500 GCA_015478945.1 Trachelipus rathkii
CATACGACCTAATAGATAATTAATAAGCTATTACAGTAATCAAGTTTTTACTCTAACCTCAATTTATAATATAATATCTAGTATATATTAATTATATATAATATTATAATATATTATTATATATAATAATATATATAATATATATATACTTACTCAACACACATCCTCCTGTATGGCGTATGCACCTGTCAGGATAGTTCCTCGCAAGAGCTTCTCCATCGGCCGTACGATCATCCGTAAACTCTTTTCCCTTCCTACGCAACCCCTCCTCCATCAGTAATATATCATATCCCCGCCCACACTCTCAAAATAACTCTCTCTAGCACCAAGACTTCATCATGCAAACTTCTCTAGCCAATTACCAACAATACCAATTAACACAATAGTAGCACCAAAGTTTTATTTCCTCGCGAACTCAATCAATAAAAACCTATATACGTTTTTTTCCTGGCTACACTTCCCATCAAATATATAGTAAGTGTAATAGTTTACCGAATTAAAAAGCTCAGCGTGCTGCCAATCAGTCATAATACCTAAATCATTGTTTTTTCGCACTACTATTGCTTCCATTCTCACTCATATGTTCTCGAACTATTCTCAACTGTCTCGATCTCCACCAGTTCATATCTCTCCACTCTCAAAAATACAGAACACCCGTCCTCCTAACCCATCCGTCCCATGACCTTTTGATTCTACGATCTATGATTTCGATCCATATCGAGTACATTTCTGGATAAACATAGTACAAACAAAAATAATTCTTTATATACTAACTCAACGAATATGGAGGCCTAAGTGTCCCATCCATTCGTTCATGCATTTTTCCTACCATCTTTAATCTCCAAACTTCGATCAACCATAGCAATACGCTCCATTATAACATAAATGACTGTTATAATGTCATTCATTTTGAGCAATGCATTAGCTACTATATATACTTTTAGCTTTAATGCTCGTTACGCGTGCTCGAGATGCCTTAACATGTCTATCATTGCTAAATACATATTATACATAAGTTCGTATAGGCCCTACATCCACAGTTAAAGTACGCTCTAGGCCTAACGCGGATAATAATAACCTATTCTAATTCTTATTATCTCTAGGCTAGTGACATCTTTCTACCTCGCATAGTCAATAATGTTAATTTTACATTTTAACCGCTATTGATTTACGTACGCTATTTCGTGAAGTATTCTTTGGATAAACATAGCGCAGAAAAATGACGAATGGGTATATCTCATAACACGACGACGAAGATGGTCGAATATATCGCCTAAACAATTAGTACTACTCAATCTGTCAATTTTCTTCACTAAAGGTTTCAGATAAAGCCTAACCACTTAGCATCACTCTGATGACTCAAGAATATATCAATATTATCTTGATACACTAACGACAACTAACCACCAAATTACACTATAAATTAAACACATCTTTAACATTCTTAAAATAAAGTTTCCAGCTGTTAACAACCCAACGTAAAAGATAACTAACTGTTAACTCCTGTGCAAAATCGTGAATCTTTTTTAAGACTATTTCTTCAAAGCGAATGCTTTACCACCATATTAAGGTTTAACCTTCTTACACTGAACTACATGTAATATATTTAAGCCAAAAATATACATGTATCCATAACTCCTCTGTCCGCTATCATACCAGCATCCGAACGAATCTATCTCACCGTACAAGTTTTATCTATCATTACATCCATAGCATATTTAACAAAAATTATCATGACTCATACTCCATAACCTCCGTCTTCCTCAATCATATATAATCATCCACAATTAATTTGCATAATCATCAACATAGTTTTAGCCATATAACATAACTCACTAAACATGCAATATACGTTTTTCAAATAAGTTTCCTATAACCACTAAAAATAATGTTCTTTGAATAAATATCATAGTAAAGGTATAGTTTAACCCCGAATTAGCAGTATCAGTAAAATCAGAATCGAAACGCGCCGTGCCCCTCCCTACCTCCCATCCGTCCATTACCTTTTGATCTAACGATCTAATGATTCAGATCATTTCGAGTATCATTCGGATAAACATAGTACAAAAATAAGTTCTTTATATACTAACAAACGAATATATGGTAACGTACATAGTTTTTTTCACAATTAATAAAGCTAAACATAGCATTACCGAACTAGAGATGTAATGTACAATAAAACCTAGACACCTTAAACGCACGAATAAACTATAACATTAAAGTGCTATACTTAACAACAGTAAGTACCTAGCACAGCGTAAACGTAACCTATTCACACTTTTTCACGTCATGTACATTGTCCAATAAATTAAATACACCTCTATGCATGAGCCTTTCCTTTTTCATCTACAACGTATGAGATTCTCTACGGCGAGCATACATTTCGGTATGCATTTGGCCGACACGTTATCCGCAACAAAAAGAATCTTCGATCACGTTCTTTCAATATACTCACACTTTCAAGTCGTGCAACTACTCTGCTATATTGAACGCCTACAATAGTCATAACGTTAACATGAATGTCATTTCAAAAATTGAGGAAAGAGATGTACACACCTTCCCGTCGTTCTTTAACAAGAATAAAGAAACTAATGTGTTTGATTATATACGACAAACCTAACATCACCAACCAATCTTACACTACTCACTAAAAACAGTTTTAACCATATTTAGCAAAGTTCACTTAAACATGAATGTCTCTTCAACCTCTGTGGTACCGTAACTAAACCTTGCACTGTTCCCAACAATAAAAAACGTAACGCTTAGCTTTTTTTATATACTGCTCTTTTGTATTCCAGTCACCCATTATCTCTATATCATAGTTTGAGCGCCACGCTTAATATTATATACACCTATTTGACTCCAGTAATATTTAACCCAAAAATTTATCATACCTTACCTGTTCTCATTCCATACGCCAAAGCATCCCTAAACGAATCACACTGTAACATAAGCAAAAGTTATGATTCATCTTTCCACAACATCATACAAAATGGGATTCCTATGAATACAAGTAGTTCGATAGTGTCGCGTCCTTTATCTATGTTAAACATTCGATGATAAGGCAGATAGGCCTATCAAGATATAATCCACGTATGTTACTGGTATGCACCATTATATAGTTCCCTTCTTCTCACCAACACCATCATCCTTTATTGCCACCTATCCAAAATCGCAACTATTTCGATCTATTGATCTATTGATATCATGTCAAATCATTTCGGATGTATCACTTTGAGTCTTCTAACATCACAGACAAAAGATCCGGAAGTTTCTTCGTATATACAATAAACCATGTCTAGAGTCGAGATTATCTATGCTAACGTAACACACTGATTTTATATTAATAAAGTGCTAGACGATGAGATATATATATACATGATAGATGTGCAATGTCCCGACAAGCCTAACATACATCAAATGCTAAGTCTGGTATAAATCTCAACTACACAATTATACGAAGACTTATCACTTAACAATATAGTAATGCTCTCACCTTCCCTTCGTCACGAAACTGTAAACTAATTCCACACACCTCTTTTTTCTAAGCGCATCATATCTAATAATAATCAATTGTTAATTTGTAACATTCTAACAAGAGCAATTTCTCCCTGTGTAATTTTTTTAGGCATGTACACGTGTTTAGGTTATTCACCACAAATTTATGGCTCTATAAACTATAATACGCTGTTCTAATCAATATCACCGACAACCGGGAATATACATGGCCTACACGCAACCTAAAAATATATATTTTTACCCATCAACATCGTAATATTTGACAAAAATTCAGACCATCTGTCTTAAATATCTAATTAATTCCATCAACCTCTTCACGAATCTGAGATAGCATATCATAGATCAAGTTTTTATAATCTCCAAACATCACATCACAAATATTCTATTTTTTCAAACTATTTATTTCCTGACAGTTACGTAAACAACAACAAACAAACAGTATATGAAACAAACTAGACAAAACTAACGAAGTTTTAACAACATGACATAAAATAAGTTTCTTTGATATAAATATCTTAGTAAAGTGTACATAATTTCGCTGGAATCCTAAAAGCATGTAAAGCAGTTAGATTTTCTTCCATGATAAATCAAACTCCCCCTACCACCATTCTTCTCTCCACCCCTACCTCCATACTTGATTATTGGTCCTTTGATCTATTGATCTCTCGAGATCATATTTCGCGTAAATCCATATAATACTAACGACTACAACATAACAAAAAATAATGTTTTATTCACCTACTTAGACCAACGAATATACTGACTACCCCAGCATTAACTCTATCAATGTATTTTCATCCATCCACTAACAGCTAAGCAGACTCAATAGCAATGAAACTAATGAAATTATGACCTATCTACACACGACAACCTAACATGCCTTGACTGGCACGCAATCACAACGTCTAATCTATATAACAAAGTTTTCTAACTAACCGGGGATCTATATAAATAATTTCTCTATATTATTACTTTACTTCTCCCGACATTTATTATTATTGTTCTTATTAGTTTTTCCTATAATTATTTTATTCACTCTTTCTAATATATCTATTAAAGAGTATTATTGATTCTATATCTTATTATTAAATTAATTACTTGGATCCTATCTATTATTTTAATAATCATACAAAGTTTTTACACCGTAATTTACCATACCTACGTACGAATACCAGTCAACATTAAAAAGTACACACTGATAATAATCAGTAAAGTAAACTTTACCAAGGCATCCAAACGTACAACTTGTCTACACCGGCCAAAGAACCTAACTAACATACTCGCCGAGGTTTGACGCTATATGACACACAGATGTTCAGTTAGGCTACACGGTAGGCTTACATTAGGGTTACTTTCATGTTTATACAAAGCTTTCAACGATTGCTCCTCCCCATCACATATTGCTCATCTTTATATAACTATACCGGAACACTTTTCAGCGACGAGCCACTAACATGGAGATCCCCCCCCCCCCAGAGAGATGGCTACTCGAATGATCACCCCATACATAGAGGGTACCAGAAGAAGGGGGGCTCGTCAAAAGACGGTGACTATAACGGTTGTCCTGCCCTTTGGTGGGGCTGGGACCTTACGCTTACACCCCCTTTTTGTACCGCCCCGAGATGGGTCTTCATGCATCTCTTCTGGGGGGGCGCGGGCGTATCTCCATTGTGATTTGTGGCGCTTCCTTCGCCTGATAATCTCGTTCGTTTATGTCTAAGTAAAGATTTTGAGCATATGTTTGAATGTGGAGAGTACTTCGGGATATTCAGGGGGGCACTTCGTGAAAGCTTTGTATAACATGAAAGTTAACCTAATGATAAGCCTACGTGTAGCCTAACTGAACATCTGTGTGTCATATGCGTCAAACCTCGGCGAGTATGTTAGTTAGGTTCTTTGCCGGGTGTAGACAAGTTGTTACGTTTGTGGAATGCCTTGGTAGTTATTTACTGATATTAATCAGTGTACTTTGTTAATGTTGCTGTTTATTCGTACGTAGGTATGTTAAATTTACGGTTGTAAAAAATCTGTTGTTGATATGATAATATTAAATTAATTAAACAATAATAATATATTAATAATAATACATAAATAATCATATAATATATATAATAATTGCGCAATAATAATTAAATTACTAATCGAATGGTAATAAATAACTGAGATAATATGTTCGTCTGTGTAGTTAATAATCAATATATTGGTCGGTTTATGTTAATGAATGAAAACTTTTGTTTAAATCGTCATGACGCTTTTCATCGTGCGTAAGGTAATGTTAGGTGTTATCTGTGCTGTATGAGAGTTATTGTGTCTTACGTGTCTGGCTATCGCAGAAGTGCTCTCGCTTTCTTGTATTGTGAAAACTATTGATGTCTTATTTGGTTGGAATCACTCATAATCGTTGTGCGTTCTGTTATATAAGACGCTCTTTATTTATTGTTATGCTTTCTCGTTATCCTACCACAATGTTACGTAACGAGTTGGTTGGAATCAATATTCCAATAGGACAATAGATAAGGAAGGGAGGGGTGAGTGATGATGGGTGTGGGTGTAGCGGTGGGGAGGTCTTGATTTACTAATTACTGCTTTACTGCTTTAGGTTCATTATAACTATTACACTTTACTAAGATATTTCTTATTCAACGAATTATTTTTATCGGTCATGTTTTGGGTTAAAATTTGGGGTTATTTGCTTTTTGTTAAGTTTGTCTTCATATTATGTTTTGTTGTTGTTTTGTTTTTTTTGTAATGTCAGGATAAAATTTTATTATTTTTTTTCTGTTATGTTTGGTTAAAACTTTCTTATGTTTGCTATTATTCGTTGGGGATTATGATTTTAGACGAGGTTTATGACTGATTTTTCTGTCAACCTATCTACGATGTTGATTGTAAAAATTTCGTGCGTTAGCATTATATCTCTCGTTGCTCAGTATGATGAATAGACAGGGTTTATGCTAAATTTTTTTTAACTACTTACGATGTTAATGTAAAATTAACATTGCTTATGTTAGAGATATGTTGAAAACAGTTAGGAATTAGGTCACTTTTCGCTACGAAGTGATAGTCGTACTTCATTACTAGTGTTAAGCTCGCATTGAAGTCTGATAATGTTCTCGTAGTCTTATTCGTGCTTATGTCTGCTCGCTCTGAGCTTGGTCGGTTGCCATACATTATATCTCTTAGTCTTCATCGCTTATTGTTCTATGTTCATTTATTAATATAATACATCGTTGTTACGTTGCATATATTCGATGTGTTTAGCTATTATAATAGAACTTATTTTTTGTTGTTATGTTTTCCCGAATGAATTCACTCGAAGTGTGTACAATGAATACGATAGATCAATAGATCAAAAGGTCATGGAGCGGAGTGGGCGTGGGCGAGGTGGGTTCGATACTGGTTGAATTTACTGATATTTTACTGCATTCTATAGCTTTAAATAATTAGTAAACCTACTTACACTTTAACTATCTGATATTTTTCATTCAATAAGACTTATTTTTACTAGTTTGGAAAAACTTTGCTATGTTTTACGTTACCTTTCGTCTTGAGATCTGTATGATATCTTTAGATACATAGGTTACTGATAAATTCTCTTAGTCTCAAATATTAACTGTGTTATAAGTACAATATTTAACGGATATATTATGTTTAGAGATATCGCTTTCTGTGAATAATAGTATGTACAACTGGTTAGTTTTTGTATGCAATGTGGTTACTTACAGGTGTTAGTGTGGAAACTTTGCTAAGTGTTAACAGTTATTAGTGGTGTAATTGTGTTAGGTTGTCGTTTGTACATTATTTTTCTTGTTCATATGATGTATGTTTTTTAGCCTTTATGACACATTGTTTTTGACTAAGAACCTTTTGGTTATGTTAGCTATGATTCGCTTGGTTAAGTAGATTATTTCAAGAGAGTCATTTTTGTGCTATGTTTATCCGAAATGATACTCGAAATGCGAGTAAATCATCTCGCTGTTTAATGCTCCAATGGGAATATGACATTGATTATGTTAAGAGATGAATGCTCTTGATATAAGTCGTTGTAATATGTGTTTTATCCTTGTTTTGTAACGCTGTGCTAGGTACTCCGTGAGTTTTATTGTTGTTTTCAATATCTTTTGCTATCTGATTAATTGTTCAATGTAAGTTCTATCTTCCGTAGGACGTATAAGCGTGGTGTCTCTGGTTTTGTCCATATTTCCCACGCATTAGCAGCTCGCTTATGGTTTCTGGTCAACTTGCTATGTTAGCTTTTATTAATGTGAAACCTCTATGTTTCCGAAATTAGATATATTCGTTGGTTACGTTATATAAACGAACTTATTTTCTGTACTATGTTTAATCCGAAATGCGCACCGATAGATGATCTGTCTATTCAGGTCGTTAGATCTAAAGGTAAAACCTGGACGGTATCCGGGTAGGGGCGGAGGACGCGTGGCGGTTCGATTTACTGATTTACTGATTTAACTGCTTTTAATTCGGTAACACTCTATTACACTTCTAACTAATCGATTATTTTTTCCAAGAACATATTTTTATGTTATGATTGGATAAACTTTGCTATTTTTATGTTATGTTTGGTCAAAACTTTTCTTATGTTTGCAATTATTTGTTTGGGGATTATGATATTTAGGCTAGGTCATGATAAATTTTTGTTAAATATTGCCATTTGATAATGTGAAAACTTTGTTACGTTAGATATATTCCGTTGGTCTGTACTGATAATCGACAGGTTCATGATAATCTTTTTTTAGCTATTTTCTGTCTTCAGCTGTTAGATTAACGTTATATGTTAGATACTATTGCTTTGCCGCACAAATCGCTCATTTGCACCATATACTGTAGTATATCTGTTTTTTTGCCTGCTAATTAGTTAGTCATTACTTTACTGGGTGTGTCTACGTGCGTGGGCAAACTACTTTTTGTCACACACATGAATTTTTATTCCTTGATAGCTCTTAACATTTATATGAGTTGTAACACTCGCATTCTTAATTTTCATCGCTGTAGTACAGTTTGTTCCTGATTACGAGACTCTTAGTAGTTGTAACATTTTATATCCGTTGGTTTTCAGAATGATGCTTTGTTCGCTCTCAATCAATGTTAGGATAAACATCCCCATTGTTAGTCTAGGAGCATTATTATCCGTTAATGGTACTATATAAAGAAACTCCTATTTTTTGTGCCTATGTTTATCGAAATGATACCTCCGAAATCGAACCAGTAAATCAATAGTGTTAATTGTAAAATTAACATTGGATATGTCTCATGACTGATATGCTTGCACGTGGTGTCTAGGTTTAAGTTTATTAGTACCACAGGTTCGGTTTAGGGTATTATCTTTAACTGTTGTTTAAGGTTATATAGTACCTATATGTTTAATTAAGTCAATCGTATTAGTAGTTTATTCGTGCGTAAGGTGTGTTTGATTTTTGTCATTGGTACATTACATTTCCTTAGTTCTGTGGTCCAATTGCCTATGGTTAGCCTTTTATTTAATGTGAACCATCATAATGTTACCGCTTAAGCATATATTCGTTGGTCTTCGTATATAAGAATCTTATATTTTTCTGGTAATCTCGTATGATGTTTCTAACTCCCAGTTATGTGGACTATTGGTCTAATGGTCTTCCGTCCGAAATAAATGATGGTAGTTTGACATTCTTTAGATCGTTAGACACTGCATCAATAGTCATTGGACGGATGGGCTAGGGAGGATGCAGTATACTGTGATTACGGAAAGAATCTATTTAACCGCATCTCTCCTCTGCAAACTGCATGGTTTCCTTACCTTGCACTCTAATCCTGCTCTTATATATATTCAGCGGTAACACCCCTCATTAACTTTATCTACATTGCACTATCTCCACTTCTATTCAACAGATACGTATATCGTGTATTGTTTGTATGTCACTCTAGGCATTCATGTACGTTTTTAGTCTATTTCTCTATAGTTATTATTATCTGGGGATATGTACTTTTGTTATGCTTTTGCGAATATGATAATGTGGACTGTGTGGCGCTGATCTCATTCATATCTTACGGCTATTATTGGTAGGCATTACATCTGTTTTATTGGTTAAGTACTCTTATTTATCTATGTCTAAGAAAATTTGTCATACGTTTAGCTTATATTCCCGTCTGGTCTGTGTTGGAGTAGTCGGACAAGGGTTTATGAATACATTTTTTTTGCTAAACGGTGACGTGTGTACCGCATCCGTAGAGATATAACCATTAATTATATAATGCAGTATACGCCCATGGATCAACGATATAAGACAGGTTCGTTTTGCATGAATGTTAGCTCCTAGACTTATCTGTGGGTGTTAGTCTGTGGATACTCTGTGTTGTAATGCGTACCGCTCTGAGATTCGTGTGTAAGTCTGTGTTTTAGCGATTTTTTGTCCTTGCTTGTTATTATTTTCTTAATTCATTACGTTCTAGTACTACTCTCTCGCTATTGCTCTTAGCTATGTTATTGTCGTGTTGTAGTCAGAATCACAAATTTTATTACGTTAGAGTATGATTCGTTCGCATCAACTGATATGATCCATTAAACCGTCAAGTTGTTTGTGAGAAATTTTTAGTTCTCCTTGAGTTTCCTTACCATGTAATATAAATTAAATTGTTATGGTAGAGATATGCTTGACACAAACGTGTGAATAGCTATGTACCGTAGATTTGATAGATGCTACTGTTAGTGTAGCTATTGTTCTTGTTGTTAAGTGTGTACTTTGTTAGTTAACAGTTTTATTCATGTTAGGCGTGGTCAGGTTGTCGCTTGACCTGTATATATTAGACAGTTCATAGTCTAGATGAGCTAAGTCAAGCTTTTTAATGCGAAAAACTTGTTAACGCGTTTGCTTATTTTCCGTTGATCAGTGATACATAAAGAATTTGTTTTTATCTTGTTTATCCAAATGATACTCGAAAATATGACTTGAATCATAGATCAATAGATCAATTAGTAATAGATCAATAGATCATGGATGATGTGGGAAGTGTGGTATGGTCGTTTGATTTACTGATTTCTGTTTGGGTATGTCAAAACTGGCAATTTCATTGTTACGATAGAGATAATCGTTATACACAAACAGATGCAAAATCAGAATAAACTTCTTTTAAGTGAAAAACAACAGTTTTAGAATAATTAAAAATAAATAAAATAAAAATTAATAAATTATTAAACAATAATAATAAAAAAAGGTCAAATAAAATAATTAAATACATAAAAAATACAAATAAGGAAAACGCACAGTATACCAAAAATAAAATAAAAAAAAAAAAAATAAAAATTCCTAAAGAATTAAAAAATACAAATAAAAAAATAAACAATTTATGAAAAATAATTGTATAAACTAAAAATAAATAAAAATTTATGAGTATTGTTAATTGTATTTAATTGAAACCGAAATGTTCTATATTAAACTAGGTCACTCTGCACAACGTGGCTTCCAGCAAACCGGGTAAATTCGCCGTTAACACGGCATCTGAATACTTTCGTTCTTCTCTACTTCCTTAAGCTACTTTCCTCATTTTTCTTCCTTCCTCTCTTCTTCCCCACTCAGAGATTTTTCGCGATTCTCACAGCGTCATCTTATACTTTTATTTCAAAACATGGAGATCACCCTCTCGGGGATGGGGTCGCTGGGTGCATTCGAAGCCGGCTCGTTCTTCTATACCTAGCGATTCGGTGGAATCCGACTCCTTATATTCCGGATATTACCTAATAATAAAGTAGTGTGTTTATTACCGAAAGTATGTATACTAATATAGTCGATATATCATAAGGTTTACTTGTATATAGTATATATATATATATCATAATTAGTATATGTACATGAGTTGGCTATATTGTTAATTCCTAATTCCTACATAAGCGACATATACCCACCAACACACACACCCACCACTACAAGCACACTAACCCGCACCACACACCACAACATATACTTATAATAATATTATATACCCAATATATACTATATACTATACATTTCATTATAGTATAGGATAGAGTATTAAGATAAATGGCAATAAGATATAGAAGTAGTGTATATCTACTCACTATATATAAATAGCCTCGGAGCCATGTGAAGTAGCTAAAAATTATCATTAACTTACTTATTACAGCATACACATCCACACCACACTACACACAACACACGACACACACCACCGATTAATATTATAATACTATAACTTATGTCTTAGTATATCGTAGAATATCTATTTTATTATATACTAACTATTCTCCTAGGCTCAGTTATATAAATAATATTAAACTATCTTTATAGTACTAGCTTCTTTAATTTTTAAATCTACCAATATTGTTTATTATTAATATATTTATTCCTCTTTTATATTTATATATATATTATACATATTATATATACATATAAAATTGAAACTTAGATTAGATTAATTATTTCGTGAAATCAAATATAGGTACAGAAGAATATTTATAAAAATAATTTAAATATATATATATAATAATAATATTTATTTTAAATAATTAAGATCACTGAATTAAAAATTTATTATACCTGATTATTTATTGCTTAACCTTACCTTCTTTATACTATTTAACTCATTTACTTCCTATTAAATTTAAATCTAAATCATTTTAAATAATTTTGTTTATTTTAATATATCGTTATTTTATAAATTTATATAATATATATCTTTAATAATATTATATTATATATCTTATATATTTATTATTATTATATATTTAATATATATATCTATATATAATATATTACATCTATTCTCCCTATTAATAATCACCTAAACCTTAAGTAATATTTGTGTTATATTATGTCTATATATATATATAATATATATATAATATAATTTATATATAATATATATATATATATATATATAATATATATATATATATATATATATATATATATTAATCTGGTATTTATATATTATATATTATATAGTATACTATATATATATTCAAAAGT
>JABUQX010081459.1:70000-71163 GCA_015478945.1 Trachelipus rathkii
CTGTAGCTGTTGTTGTTGAAATGTCGCGTTTGTTGCTGCATTTGTTGCAGTTGTTGTTGTTTGTTGTTGCAAGATGTTGCATGTTGTTGTATGTTTTGTTAGTTGCTTGTTGTTGTGTTGTTTGTTTGTTGTTGTTGTTTGTTACGTTGTTTGTTGTTTGTTAAAATATATCAGAAACGTTCAAGTTAATATGAAGAAAATATACAGAACACTTTTTTTTCAAAGCATATCTCAAAATATTGAATGTTAATTTTATCCCATTAACATTGGTAATAATTGAAAACTAAACAAAAATATATCTCAATCTAACCTAACTAACATACAGCATTCATTAACAAGGTACTAATTAGAGAAGTTTTAACTTACACAGCAGAAGTCAGCAATAAGAAGCAATCTCTCAAATCTTTTACTCATACACAAAACCGCACAAAATATTTTATTATTATTATTATTATTTTTATTATTATTATTATTTTATTATTATTATTATTATTATTATTATTATTATCTTATTGTTATTAATTATTATTAATTATTATTATTATTATTATTATTATTATTATTATTATTATTATTATTTATTATTATTATATTATTATTATTATTATTCTTATTATCATTATTATTATTATTATTTATTATTATATTATTATTATTATTTATTATTATATTAATTATTATTATTATTAATTATTTTTTATTATTATTATTATTAATTATTATTCCGATGACGTGGATAACTATTGACGTTATTAAATTTATATTTTGCCTTGGCAGGTCACAACTAGAACACTGGTGCTGGTAAATCTGCCTCTTCTACCCGACACCTAAACATTAACGCACGGCGGCAATTTTTAGTACGATGCTCAAGGAGGGTACCAATATCAGAGAACACAGCTTTTGGCTAATGCCATCAACGGACAGATCCAATGAAATTCGAGGGAAGATGACTCTCATTAATTTATATCTTTTTGACGACATGAAAGAAGGGAACGAGATTTAAAACATTGACCTACTTTTGTTCCGTTCTGACTACTTCACTTTTGACACATGAAAGGGGTGACGGAATTTTATTTATTTAATCTATTGTTGTTTTCCCACTTATGTCCTTACCTTAACATCTGTTTTTAAATCTTAACAGTAGTTTTTATATTATTATTATT
>JABUQX010081460.1:0-16545 GCA_015478945.1 Trachelipus rathkii
TCTCTCTCTCTCATGGGTCACTCGTTGGCTACATCTTCTCATCGTCGTCATTTCTAACATGTATAGTCTCATCTCTCTCTATTTTTCTTATATCCAATTATGACACATCTGATAATAAATACAATAATATATCTTCATTCAAATGCTAATCTATGACCATTACTAAGTACTAAATTCTTAATCTATGCTTATCTAATCGTAAAGTGTTATCTATTTTCGATGTATATAGATTAGCTTTATACTAATAGACTATTTACCTTCTATTAATCTATCTATACTGGGGGTCGGAGACTAGAACTAGATCATGAATTTACTACAATTAGTTTTTACTCTTATGAGGGACAATAATAATAAGAAATAACACTATTAACTATTTCCTTTTTTTAAAAGATAATATTAAAATATTTAAGAGGTATGTGTAATGCACTATTGACTATCATAAAAACACACAGTATAATCAATTTGAAGCTATTAAGTTATTTATCACTATCTTCATTTATATATAGAGTATAAGTATGTGTAATCTGAAACAATAATCAATTATTACAATAATCTGTAATAGATATATGATTTTATATCATTATATCTTTGAAAGATAGATGATAATAAATCACTGTTAGTGTTGTATGGATTGCGCGATATTTGTAAGTTGACAATGAATCCATAATCTTTCTATATAATATAGGAAATATTTATCAACTAATATGACTATTAAATTAAATAATATATTGAAGTATACTAATATATATAATATATTATTTATATTTTAAGATATAAAGGGAAAGTATACATACTTGAAAAAATATTTTCATATTTTGGATATAATAAATTATAGAATACTATGGGACTTCCATGATCACTTATATTACGTCATACCACCAATAAGTTGTGAACCCCAAAATTATTTTTTTATCCACATTACCTTATAAAAATGCTACTTTAATCGGATAAATAGGTATTGAAATGGATTCCTCTTAGCGGGCAATATGCGATTTTTTGATTATACATATATTTTATTTTAACTCTATATGTATATTTGTGGTAAAGATTAGACACAAACAAATGAATTAACATTTTAATATATTAATGAATATAAGTTTTAATTCGTTGTAGTGTTTGAGAATTAGTTTCGAAATAGGATTTACACCACTAATAAATTGTAACGACGAGCCGCGGCCTCATGCTATGTAGTTTATATTAGTTTATCAAATTTGAACTGTTTTTTTTATTTATTAAATTAATTTTTTAGAGGTGTGAAGCTGTTATATTAATAACAAAGTTCAATTATGTACTTTAAGTCACATTATTTATCAAGCAACTATATTCATATTTATATGAATAATATGTTTCTGAGAAATAAATAAACTTTATTTTACTAAGATATAATAATAATTTTTCTAATCATGTGAGAGTATTCATTTTAGGAATAATACACTTTAGGTGATATATTGATCCAATAATAATAATATATATTTAATTACAATATATACTATTAATATTATAATATATTATTATTTGAATTTATTTATAATATAATAATAATATGTATGTATAATTAGTATATATATATTAATTTAATAATTTATTAACTGAATTAATTATATATACAGTATATAATATTATTAATTATAATATATATATAATATATTAATATATTACTATATTATATATATAAATTAGGTTTGAATCATGTTAAAACATTGTCTTAGACAATTGTTAGAAATGCTATCAACGGATCTAAATCAATGTTAGGATACTCACAAATGAGCCCCGCTTCACGCTATCAGATCTAATCATATATATATTACTATTAATGTATTAAGTGATGAGGAAATGCACTGTGAGTAATTCGTAGGTCATACGATTATATACATAATAATAAAATAATAACGAATACCGTTAATCAATATTAAATTACTATAACTATCCTAACCAAGAAGCTTCACAGCTTAATATACTATTACTATAAGGAGAGAGAGAGCCTAAGAATAAGCAGTAAGAGAGGTAAAGCCTAGAAGAGAGAAGTGGAGTGTAAGAGATGAGAAGAGGATGAAGTAACTAAGTGAAAAGAAGGATGTTGATTAATGTAGTCATTATAACAAGGATTAAAACGAGATGTATATGAGTGTAATTTGTATATTATTAGTCACGCCAGAGAATAATGTAACTGAGCACTTTAAAACACTTAGGCTGGAGGCTCATCGGGCACACTCAAACTTTCAAAGTAGGGGGCGCAGGAAATATATAAATCGTCGGTAAGAACTACACTCTCCACTACTACCAAATGGACCCTATAGAGCTACTATTTAGTACTTATAATATTTCTCATTTGTAGGTGAGCGCAGAATACTAGATATGTGGTTTTAGGAGATGTGAATGTAAAAGGCATTGAGATTAAGGCGATTAATAACAGTTTTAGAAAGTAAATAAACAAAGAAACGTACATTAACAGATCTAGAGCCATCCTAAGACAAAAGGTTCCTTAGCACTGTTAACACTGAAAAGTCTAGAGGCTGAAGCTATATATAATCTTGCTAATTATAGAGGACAGAGATTGGAACACGGGTAACTAATCGGAACGCTTGAGACAGTAAAGTCACTATAATATTCCTTGGTTTTGTTACAATGGAATTCACGATAGCAGACTCCTCGACGTGAGCTGGGCCTTACACAGACAGGGAGGGGGCGAAGAAATAATTTACCAGAGAAGAAAACCGACCAACTGCCCAAGCCTGAGAGCAAACTGAACCATGCTACATCTGTCGCTTGTGAGCTCTGACAACGCGAATGACGTCTCAATTGAAAGGAGAAGGAAGATTTGACTACGAGTGGACGAGAGTAAAGACCGACTAAATAAGGTTATGGCTAATAAGGCATCTCCTACAGTAACAGAGAGATGGCTGGAAAGCAAGGCCGAAGCACCAGACATAAGGCGATACAGACGTGATGCGCATGACGTGGGTTATTTTCAGAACGCATTACGGGAAGAGAAAAAGTTTCATGCGGGAAAGGCAAAAGGATGTTACCTTGAGTATCATTATCGACAGGAGGTCAAACGCAAGGGAGACAGATGGGGTCGGAAGAAATATGTCGTAGGTTAGGGCCTAATGATTCACGACCTCATGAGCTATGACGTTCTGTTAAGATAGCCATTATTAGAGTTAAGAGATAGTGCGTTCGATATCAGGGCTTAGCATCTTATCGGAGAGGAGTATCTCACAACCTCGCGGTTCAAGTGAGATGCCTTCCAAATATAGTGAAGGCAAAGGGAGTTAGAGAGGATTGTCTAGCAACACACTTTAGAAACTCTATAGCTCTAGCCTTTAGACTCAACACGTGTTCGTCAATGAGCTAAACAACAGCAACTGAGGCAATATGGCAGTCACACGGAGGACAGGCGCCAACTCACTAATGCCAGCCTGCATGAGTATACAAGCTAACTCCAAACAAACATTGGAATGCGACTCGAGAGATAGATCCCAAATGATGAGCCACATGTTAGCTAAGAAGACTAAAAATGGTCTCACCGTCACCCTGTGACATAGCACGATATAAACAGAGAAACAAACCAAGTTCTCTCATGTCTCTATAGAGGCACTCGTACACACCCAGATCGCTCAAGCCCAGCTTCTTAGGAGGTCAGATACCCTTGAGATATATATTATAACCTCCTGATTTGTGATTTTACTAAGAGATTTTATGTTGTTTTAATTGTTATGACAATGTAACATCGTTTTATGCTTAGTTTGACCTCTTCCCAACACAGGCTGACGACGGTTCGAACCGTCGCATGGAGACAAATATAAGGACCTAAAGGGCTAGGAAGTGGTTTTTAGAGAGGAGCAGAAGTAAAGGAAAGTTGGTAATCCTGTTTTTGCCAAACGGAGTTGAATTTTGCACAATGGTTCAGGCGGCCACCCTAAGACAATCACTAATCCAGTCGGCAAAACTAATAGCCAATCGAAAGCTGAAGACGAGTGGCTCTTAATTAGACATCGCAAGAGGCAGGGCACATTATTGAAATGAGTAGAGAATGGAGAGTATGCAGTCGTGCATAAGAGTGAAAGAGTTATACGAATTAAGCAGCTAAAGGCGAATCGTTGATGAAAAGTAAGAATAATTTGGAGAATAAAACTGACCCATCTGAAGGAAACACTCACAATTAACGAGCCGCGATATAGTGGAAGGACACAGAGAGAAAACTAGACAAGAGTAAGACAGAGAGAAAGAGAAAGGAGGAAACCCAATAGAAGGGAGCTTAGAGACTAAAGTGGCAGACAATGCCATAACTTACGATCAAAAGCAACTCACGACATGTAACTCGAGCGCATACCAACACACAGCAACTCCCGGCCTATAAGGTCTAAAGGCAGAAGACCCATCCAATAATCAGTTAGAAATTAATAGTATTTCATCACACCAGTTGAGCCTCGGAGCCTCGAAAGCCATAGCGAATGCACAAACTGAAAGAAAAGGAATGAGACCTCCAATGCATGTTCCAGGAATGAGAAGTGAAGAGTTGTCAAAGATTTCTAGATAGAGTAATACAAGTGAGAGCTCATATGGATCGATAGTTGGCAGGATCGAGAGCGGGCTGCCTTTTTTTTCGGGATTGGGCTGGACATATGCGTCTAAGTCTCTTACAGCACTGAACGTAAATGTAACTAGTATTAAGGAGACATGAAGAGAGTACAGTTGAACCCGAGGACAGGAGCCAACGCTCCGAACCACCCTTCACCCAAAATACGGGGAGACCGTAAATACCATCACCGCGCCCTACTAAGCCTTTCTGACGTTTCATTAGATCTCAGAAATCCACCCATGCACTCGATCATTCGACGTAATCGGCCGGAGAAGAGGCAGTAGAGCAAAACCTGAGAGGAGAGAAGAAGCAGGTGGAGGACTGCGGAAATCGTCCAGGGATAATTAGATGAAAAAAAGGACTCCGAATTAAGAGATAGCCTTTTCAGTACACCAGGGAGCTTAAGCTAAGAACCATACAGAGCGAATAGTGGACGAATGAGAGTTTACAAAATTTATTAGCGATGCACCTTTTCACGAGCAAAGAGCCAGAAATTATCATCTATACAGTTAGGCAGAGCCACATAGTAGGTATATATCCGCATCTTCTATTGTATAGGAAGAGCGCTTAGGCCGTCTTACATAAAGCCCTGCAGCCACTCCGCAAAGCAGAAATGGAAATTATAGATAAACTGGACGGTGTAGGTAGAACGGAGAGGTTTTTTTATCGCCATCGCCCTACCACGATACCTAGCAAATGTCTCCCTCTCACATCTAGAATGGAGACGCGAGACCGATTTACTCCATCGAACACCCCTGGCATTTATTTTAGAAAAAAGAAGTATACTTACGTTCGGAAGATGAAACTGAAACCCTGCTCATTCCCTCGGATATTACGGCCCCTACTTTTCAAGCAGTGGAGCGTGCAGCGTTCCATACCGAAGTCAGAAGCAAGAACTTCAATCCAAAAGACTATAGTTTGACCTTCATTGCTGTTGCCAAAAGAACGATCGCAACTCTGCCAACAATTATGGGCCGATGATTTAAAGTGGCCAGAAGTAACTTTTGGGCAAATGGAGTGTTACAGGAAAAAAGTTTTAAGAGTTAAAGAGCTACACAAGAATTGATAGGTCAGTCGATTGCCGATAGGAAGGAGTATAAAATGGTGAGTATTTAATAATCGGATGAAAGGAGATAGTTAGGTGATTACATAAATCAAAGCGTGCTCAAGAAATTGTGGGTTAAGGGACGATTAAACGTCTGTAAACTGATAGAATGTAGGATTTCTATATTAAACTCTGTATTCCAAGATCTGTTGAGAATTTATTTACTTTCTGAATGTTTTGGTCACTCCTCGCCCTCACTCAGCATTCACCGTTATATGGAGGAGGCCCAAACCACTCAAGTGATGATAGATATAAGTATTTATGAAAATCCACTCTATGTAAGAGGAATTCTCAAGAGCATTTGGATGGGAAGAAGTACAGTCTCGATGAAGTAACTTGTGTAAAGAATATTCAATAAAGTGAAACCAGGTGAAATCTGTTCTTGTTTAATTCATCCTTCAACCGTGTCTACATCTTCGATGAAAAGTTTTATAGTCATAGATACATCGTAAATAATTAAGGCGATCAAGATTCTCAAGACGTGTTACATGATTGTTAATTTATATAGGACACGACATCCACCATTTTATGTTGAATTATAGAAAAGTTATTATTGTTTAGAGATATTAATGTAGAATCGTGAGCAAATGAGAAAATCCACCGAGAACGAGCAGTAGCAATGGTTCCTGAACTCCGTGAGCTTGATATCGATTCCATGGCCACGATCCATTGAGGTGATATTCCACAGATATCAATTGTTTAGTCTATATCATAGCCACGAGAACTGTTGGCTATGTCAATATAGAGAATCTCCAGACTGTCCTGTCGCGCCACCTCTATCATTCTTTTCTCCTTATTTTGTCGCAGTTTATCAAACATATCACCAATAATCACCATAACAAGAAACCCTAACATTTACTATATACGACTATTCTCTGATTAATTCTATAAAAAGACTTTTACTCAAATTCATAAAAATTTAACTTAAAATGAAAGAAGATAATACATCGTATAAATCAAATAAACTGTAAAAATTAACAGATATAAATATTATTTTTTTAACCGGGCATTAGCAGGTCCACCAAAAACCTTGTGGATTTGAATGGAATTCAGGAAATTAACTAGAAAGGTATATACTTGGAGAGTGAAATAACACACCAACACTACACACACTCACGCTCACACTGACTGGTATCTCAAGCACCGCGAGCGTTTTATACATATTTAGCTAACTTTCAAAATAATTATTCTGTAAGCATAAATAAGTCATTGGAACTCGACGCAATCGCTGATGTAACATGAGGACCGGAGTTTCGCGCGATTTTTAAGCGCTCGTAATAGGGTCGTAGTTTAAATAATTGAAAATCACTACGTATATAGATTTCTTACGTCTTACATGAATATGCAGCATTTGAACATGATGCTATCCCCACCTTCTTTAAAGTTTATTTACATCTACATCCTCCGGCAAATCCCTTCTTTTTACCCATGTCGAATGTATTGAACGTGATGGGCTGTCCAAGGAGTTGCAACACGTAGCAATCAAATGACTGTTACTCTTCATAATTTATGAATTGACAATTCAAGAAGTAACCGAGGAAATTGTAAAGTATCGTATATTTATAAATGAAATAAACACAATCTATAAATACCTTTATTTTAGATATTTCAGACAATATAACTTACAACCAGACTTCTAATGATCCTGGTATATTAACTGTAACCCTCAGCAATACTTCTCTTATTTTTCTAATGAATACTATATATATAGTATCTGAGTAATCTAATTTTCCTTATTTCTCTAAAATCTTATGTACATAAATGTTATAAAATATGTTTTCATTCATTAGATATAATGTAAAATATATATCCAAGTGAATGTATCTCGTAATATCTATTGAGTATTTTATCATGATATTCCATAATAGTGAGAGTATCCTTATCATACGTATACCAACATTGAATTTACAGTAGAGTTACATTATTGAGGTATCTCCTTTGAAAATTTTACATGAATTGATTGTTCAAAGAGATTTATCATCAAGCACTTATTAATTTGTGCTGTTTTGCTCCTGGTTTGAGAAAAATCATTTGCAGTATGAAGAGAAAGGTCGAGCTATCGTTACGGAATATTGTGTTCTTGCACAGCACTCTCATGTAACTGCTATCTTTATATCCCTCAGTCTCCTCATTACATATGTTGTGTTGAACCCTAGAGGATGTGGAGCTCGTCGTAGTCGAAGTAAATCCTAGAGACGAAAATTTGGATTCAGTTAGTTAATTGTGGTCTAGACAGTCTTTATTTCTGATCTTCGCTCTCTAGTTGACTATACGAGAAAACGCGTATTATTCTGTCGCGTATGGCGTACGGTGACGCTATAATACGTTGAAGAGGTAATCCTCAATTTAATGCCTACACTATACAAGCTTTATTCAATGTATTATCTTGGTATTATAGTCTTACCATAATCTCTCTTCTATATATTTTAATGATCTTTAAGCTAATCTGGTTATTGAGTAAAGGGGTATATCAGCATAGCGTTTGTGAGATATAATATCCTCCAATAGTTGGGGTCCAATTAATGGGTTATGGATATGGTAATACAGTAGTTTGCTCATATAGTTAATGAGAATTAGTAGTAGGTTATTTGTTGCCAACCTTGTAAGGTAGTGAGTGGCTTGCACATACTTTATAAAGGTAAATTATTTTTGGATTAGGCCCCACGGAATTTACTGTAAGTATTGTCTACCTCCATTAATAAAGTATCACTTAGCTATGGTTTCTGATTCCAAGCTCTACACTTAATATACTCACTTCTATTTGTTAAATATTTACTTGTTAATCTAAATTCCTCCAGGAAGGATAAGTTTTCTTTTATTTGAAGGGGGAGTGAATCTAGTAAAGATTGTGCATTTCAGGATTTTATAGCTGTAAAGAACAACGGACCAACGATCAATTCAACAAAGAAAAACGATCGATTCAGGGTGTAGGAGCACCTTAGGAATAATACTCTATGTATAGATTTTCGTTATAATATTTAAGTTCTAATTCTCTGTAATTTACTTTCGTGTGATATTCATTAGTTGTTTAGGAGAATTCTCACTCCTGATTTTAGTTTGATAAACAGTCTTATTGAAAAGTAATTAGTTTGATCTTATGAAGATGGGTGATATTATAAGATTATATATTAAGTTCTAGTTTTCAATTATATTGACACCACGACCTCAAAGTCTTCGGTAAAAGCAGCAGCTAAATACAATTTGAAGACTCCAATAGTTTTCTCTAGACTATTTGCTTGTTGTTTATCTCTAGTAAATGCGTTATCATGATCAAGTTTCAATCGACTAAACGTTCACGGTGTCCTGTTACATGGAGTGCATTTGTTCTTCTGTGACTCACTGAAGCATTATTGGAGGAGTGTATCCATCATATCTTTATTGCTCACGATATATGAGAGAACTTACGCTTATTATTTAAGATATATTCCATCCAAAATGCTATTATTTAAATAAAAAAATAAATGGTTTCTCTTTTTTAAAGAAAATAAAATCTTAAGGTCTCACACTCTTGGTTAGAACTATCTTACATCCCTGGCTTTTTAAATCTTACACTCATGATCAAATCTACTCACATATATAAAGCTCCTCCTATCGATCTAATTATAGGGTCTTTGAAAACAAGACATAGATCAGTGCATATTAGTATCAATTGTCTACTGAGGAAGCATGAGCGTAGCATAGAACGGAAGAATGTTTAGAACCACACGGTTGAGAGAATATAACAAAAATAAGGACCAACGAAGTAACAATGCCTATACTCTGTGTTCACAGTCTATGGAAATAGAAAATCGTCTGAGATTTGATATATTTTCATGACGATATTATAATATCACTAAACTAATTACGTTGATGATGGTGAAAAAGTGTGTACAGGAGAACTTGAATTCACACACATAATCTATTAGCAAAAAATATGTGGTGTATACGATGCACAAAAAAGACGATTGTGTTCTTTTATATATATAAGAATTAATAGGTTCTCAGTACGCACTCGTAATTCACTGAAACGAGAGTTGTATAAGTGCATAATGATATTACACTATGAAGACACAGTTCAAATTAGGTTCATACAATGTTAAAATAGAAATAATAAATAAAAATAATTACACATAAACATGTTTTCAATAATAGGATTATTTCAAGATCAAAAAGACATAATGACTACATTTCTATATATTATAATATTTTTGTTCCAGATCACCTAACTTATCACTGTTATGAAAATCGTAATATTATTTTATCACTTATTAAAATTATCTTAAAATACACATCACAATAATTAATTCGCCACACACATATTGATAATTGTCTCAAAGACTCACACTCTTATACATAACTTTTATGGTGTATCTACTGTGTATGTGTTCTACACATGCAGATAAATGTAAAAATTTAAGTCTCTCTTTGAGAGTACTGTCTAAAGACAACATGCGTGCATAAGTTCCAAAAGATAATTATATTTATTATTTTATTTCTGCTTACCCTCTATATTTTATATGAGAAAATAATATCTAATTTAGGGTATTCCATTATGTTGAGATCAAAGAGAGAGCCATCTTTTCTCTCGGGGTCAAATAATTATTCAATATGATTATTTAAAGTTCTATTTCAAAATAAAACTACGAGTAAATCACAAGATTATTAGAGAATAGAAAATGGTTCAAAGGTTCAATGTAATTAGTCTCTACTAGTTACATTAATATTCTCTCTCTCGATTCTCATATATATATGAGAGATGTATATATAATGAGTCAACTTCATATTTCATCATAGGTTGGGTGGCGAGTTTCTCTTGAAAAATTGGTTGAGAAATGGACTGTGGTTTCGTCTTCTACTCGTTTCTCTAGTACTAAATAGTGTGAGTTGTACTTTCGCTTCTTATTTCTTGTCTCGGTAAAGGGTCGTATCACGGCTTACTTCTTGTTATTCATTTACAACTAAGTTCCTTTGTTCTTTTGGTAACCTCGTCACTAACTATTTCCTACATATATTGCTATCCTTTACTGTGTTTCTATTTCATTACTAAATTCTTGATTATCTTCCATTGTTGGTAATGACAATATAATTCTACATTTTTCTCAACTTCCTTCCAAAACTCACAATTTCACATTTTGGGTTGTTTTTCTTCATGCATATTACATAATGCCATTTCGCTAATTGTGGCTTTTCACTAGAGCACTTCTGATGGTTACACCGAGTGAAGAATTAATAATAATTTGAATACATTATTACAGCTTCAATATCCAAACAATCACAATTTTCAATTTTTTCTGTAGTCTGAAATATTATTAGATCTAATCAAATACTACGCTATTTCTCATAAAGGCTCAATAGAGTCACTACAAACTTAATACTATTAGCTCATTTACCAGACTGTACAACAACAATATTACTATATATTTAAGTACCTTTGCTACTTCTTGCACAAATGTATAACTTAGTCCCTTTAGCATACCACTCTCTATCAGGGCTGCACCGTGAGGGTTGACACTCAGCCACCTTTGCGTGACCTTGTCCTTCTCTGCACAATTCTTTCCGCAACCTTTACTATCTCTCTAGAGCATACATTCCTGTTCTGACTTCTTCAGTTGACCTCTAGAGCATATGATCACTCAAATATTTAACATCTATGGAGCCTATCGTATCAAGTGAGACTTTGTGATCGATCGAATCCTAACTGAGACATCTTGTCCAAAAAGGAGCGGCTCTTGTATCTTCCTTAACAACCATAGAATTACTTTATCTACGTTTATTTTCAAACCCCGCCTTTTACACACCTTACCGTTCGATATTATTAATTATGTTAATTGCTAATTAATTATTATTTCCGATTATTGGATAAAAAAAACTCTTTTTTTTAATTCCAACTAAAAAAAAGAAAAAAAGAAAAAACACTTTGTTTTTATTTTCACAAAAAAACAAAAAAAACACCACTTGGACTACCGCAAAGAACCATTACCATACAATAAACACCGCGGTTAATAAAAACCACGGTTAAACAAACACAATAAACCCGGTAATATATCTCTACTCTCACCTTTATACCTTACTACGAGTCAAGACGAATTACGACATAATGTAATCTATGATGCACATATAATAAAAACGAGATCGCAGCAATCGAAATCTCTTTAACACACCTGCTATATCTATACCACTGTCGGTGCGGCATTAACTCGATACTACCACCAATTTACTCAATCACTCCATGCTAATTATAATGAAAATAATTAAGTACATTTTATAAATTAATAAAAGAAAAAACAAAACCGAAATTTCTATTAAAAATTATTTAATTTTATTTTAATAACCTACATCCATATACATAATGTTAGTAATATCATGTATATAGAAGAGAGACATATATAACACTCCCTTAGCCTATATCGACTCAGTATCTATTAATTAATTAAACCCAATCACTTTCGACTACTACATTTATTCTTATCATTATAAACACTCTTCACTGTATCCTATTCATACATACTTTTGATTAATTAGTAAGGCTTATCAACCAACATATATAAATATACTCACATTATTTCAACTAACTACTCAATGCCATATGAGTTTATACCCCTATTAATTCTATAAATCTATGTCAGCTCACTACTGTTGGAAATCCATATAAACCTTAAATAAATTTTAATTTAGAAAGTGTTAAATACTCATGGTCACTTGAATAATCTACACTACTATTATCTCTAATTAAGAAATATAACATTAGATATGTTATGAAAGTAATAAATTATAAGTGTTGATCTTAAGCGAAAATGATGGGGTTTATTTCATTTACTCACTCAGAACCTACTTACAGATCACGATCTTGCCCGCATCATTCTAGCAGCTTCCTGCACCGGGACGGTATTAGAAATTTCAAGCGATCAAACACACCCTCCAATGCTTACAATACATCAGCAATGTTCAGAATAAATATGAATTTTGGTGTATGTGGTGTTTAGCTTGATTGTAAGATATGGCTCAGGCGATATGAAAAGGGGAGACGGGGAAGGTGGGCAGGGAAGAAAATAGAAGTGAAGAAATGAGGGTGCGAGATTCATAGTTGGGGAAGGCTTCGAGACTATTCCATGTCTCATCTCTCGTGACACAGTGGGAGCTATGCTTTTCCGCACCGTCGCAAGAACAGTTTTCGTACGACGTACGCGAGATACACGAACAATGGTTCCACTACTACAGCTCTCCACCACGAGCATAGATATTTTAGCGCACACCAAGAAGAAAATAGAGATTCAAACGTGGTTTGCTTATACTCACTAATCCATTTTTCAGATGACTTATTCCTGGTACTTGTCTTCATGCTCTCTCAATTGTTTTGATCCGCGTACTGCAATGTGAAGATGATTCATTAATGTTTTTGAAGGCTTGATTAACTCATTTACTACGCCGTCTTTTGGAGAGAGACTTCATTCTTCACGATATTTTACAGTTGTCGTACAGGCTAACTATATTGAGCTTTGTTTGAATATTGTGATATTATAATAGCGTCTTCGTACCTACGATGACAATCGTTAATTGACGTCGTATCACTTGTCTCACGAGTGAAACAGTGATGCTAGGTATTTGCTCACAGGGTGAGGTGTTACTCTAAGACCTCTCTGTCGGCTACACGACATCGGATATATATTATGTTAAAATAAAAAAACTTGTATCATATGTTAGGGGTTCTATAATCATATTTTGTTATCAATGCAGGAGAGGATTATATTGTGCTCACTCAATATATTTTCTATGGTGACTACTCTCAATCTAGAAACCTGTCACAAGTGTAACTACACTAACATCTTAACACAAAGATAAACTGTAATTAGTCACTCGACGAACTCATTCGACGCAGAATCACCAGCATTATTATCTTCGCTACAAACCATTCAATAAACTATCAATAATTCCCTTTCGATAATTTAATTTTTCTCTAACAGTTTAGCCTTTTGGCCTTCTCTTAATAAAAAAAACAAAAACACACACACTATTAATGAACTGTTTATTATAGCGAATATCTCAAAATTATATTCTTTAGAACATATCTTCTTCTTTTATATCACAATTCACCACTTCGGTAATCTAATTCTCGTCCTTTTTTATTTTCCACAACCTCCAATTCAATAACAACATTGATGTCACCTTTTTCTCAAAATTTTCGCAGCTCTTATATACCGATGTGAATACTACCTATTCTCAGTCGTCCGTTCTTGATTCTGATTCCCATTAATCTCTTGAGGTATCTTTATATCCGGGCAAACATATATAACCTATTGTTCTTCATTACATTCCTCCAGCATATCTTTAATCACCTTTTTGTGTCTGAAATTTGCACAATATGGAACAATACTATATCTCTAATTCCCACCAAAATACCGTCACTACACTTCCTTGGGCACTAGAATCTAATAACCCTACATCACATTATCACTATCACCTCTCATTAGCAACCTGTCAATGATTTTGGTGCACGAATATTTTCTCCGAAGATTTATCCTCTAACATTTACTCTCGAACACTTATGCCGCTTTATCACAACGGATAACAGTTATCAGTAAAAGATCTACACAATCAGTATATTCAGATATTCTGTGGGAACTGGAAGAAAATTCCCTGCTTCACTTGCACTACACTCTCTCCTCTATATAAGAGAGAGTCTTCCTATTTTCCCTTAAATGTTTAACAACTTTCTAGGGTCGTGTCAACATTATCTGTCTATTTATATTTGGTGTCGATAAATATTAATTTTCCTTGACATACACGAACAATATTCTCACATTTGATAATGTTACTTCACCTTTTACAAGACTTGTCTTGGCAAGGCCTCTTGGTATGACAATCTAATGCGTCCAGAAACAAAAGTATATTTTCACTCTTTTTCGAGCACCTTCATCTAGTGCGTCTATATACAACGAGACAGGAATGTCATACCAGCTGCTTGGTCATCATATAGAAATTATATCCATTAGGTTATTAACCGCTGTGGTAAATGAGCTGGCTCAACTTCACCTCACACCGTTGATCCTCTCTAACGATTGTCCATTATTTACCTAGCAGTTCTGAGCATATAGCCTCTCAAACACTTGGGATCGTCTTATAGCACTGCCTTAACAACGCCGAGCATACGGCATGACCATTGAAAGTAAGGTCCATTACATATTGCACACTGTCCACGCATATGTATTCGCTGTGGATAAAGCACGATAGCTCTACGTACTAGTTGTATCGCCAAGGCTAACATTTAAGCTTCAGTAGCACCAATATAGTTTTATCGAGGAGAGCGGCAGGCAAGTCTGCTGCGAGCTAGTTTTTTATATTCGCAAGTGTCTTCATCATAAATTCTCACCATTTTGCACTTAAGAATTACAAAATCATATATAAAAAGTCTTCTAAAACTTAATTTAAAATAGTAAATTATAATATGGAATTACCCAAGTTATAAAGTTACTAGGCAATTTTAAAAAATAAATTAAAAGACTTAGTAATTAATGAATATATATATAACTTAATTAGTCAGTATTTCCATAATATAAAATTAGGCTATAAACTTATAACAATATGAAATTTGCATTTTATTATATTAATCAATTATACACATCATAAAATTGCCACTATATATATATTTAAATCTATAATATATATTCCCTTTATTAAAATTAATAAAAGTTAAATGAATTTGCATAATAATATTAAAACAATATTTAACATCACTTGAAATTAATAAATATAGTTTAATTAATATTTAATATTTCAGATTGGTTCCTTTATTTCAAAGAGCAATTATAATAATATAATTATTGAAATATAAATTAAATAAGCTTTATAAATATTTTTTCTCAATAAGATTATTCTTATTATTTAATTTACTTATATACATTACTTCACTTGAATATATATATATAACCTTATATTATAATTTATCAATATATTATTATTATTATATATATTAATTTAAAAGTATTAAACAAATATCAACATGAAGTTAACAAGCGTGAGGACAAAAGTATATAATTATTATAGATGTAAAAGTTGGAAAATCAGTCACCATTATTGAGTGTTATTGTTACTATTTACTAAAATCTTACTATATCTTGCCTTTGGTTTTTTAAATATTATAATTAATATACAATGGAAAAAGAATAAATATTATAACATATTACATTATGATATGATATATAATTAAATTATTATTAATATATAATCAATATAATATTATTTATAATAATGTTATTATGCTATATTTAATTAAATTGTATCCCTTCTTTAAGAAATATAACTTCTATCTTATATTAAATTTTCGCGTCACCTCATCTAAACACTTACTTAATAAGGATGACTGATTTCAATAGCGTTCTTAAAGCTCACAGTGATATCCTAAGGCTCAAAACATAACGACTTTTACCTTGTTGGTCCTAAATCACCCTTATTTTAAAAGATAACGTTTCTTCCTATAACCTACTCTATCTTTCACAGTAATCTTATTACTCTCTATAATATTTCATACTCTCCTCTCCTCTCCTCTCGTTTCCCCACCATTCTCGTCGGTCTCCTATCGCTACTTCCTAAATAGCATTAATCTAAATGGATTTCTGCCCACTCATAATCTACTCAAGTAGTTGTAACATCTCATCTAAGGTATTCCGGATCAAATTTGTTGGTATATTTGACGGGATTTGTGATAGATTTCGCAAGGAATTTTATGAGTAATTTATTCATTGCCCGAATCTTACGTATCTTAATGAAGATCACGATTGAAATTGACAGTAAAGCGATATACAGAGCATGTAATATAATTGCCTCAGACATCCATCGGCGTCCTACACTCTAAAATGCAATCTCAATAAGTTTAAAAATAGTT
>JABUQX010081461.1:0-12500 GCA_015478945.1 Trachelipus rathkii
AAGTAGCTTTTAAACCATTGTAAGTTTGTCCCCTCAAAGCCCATTTTTTTCATTTTACTTAGTAATATGTAATAATAATAATAATAATAATAATAATAATAATAATAATAATAATAATAATAATATTCTTCCTTTGAGATTGGGTGCGCTACAAGCATCGGAAAGAAAAGCGAGTAGGAGAACATGACAAACGTCGAAAAGAAAGCCCAGCCTTACGCCCCTCTGTACCATTAATTAGTGAAGGCTCGTCACAGACAGAAAATCCACCTAGGCATCATGGGACCGCGACGGACCCTCACTTTATAATGGAAATCGTCAATGTAAGGGTTTGTCTCTTGGCCCAGGTGAGCCCACAACCATGCCCCCATACAAAACCCGCCATTCTCTCTATCATGCACCTTTATTCTCGCCTCTGCCAAGCTCATTTCTCTCCCTTCAGACATTCGTTCACCACGACTCAATCCACTTTCTCTTCGGGTCTCCCGGTGGTTCCCAACACACTCTCCACTGCCATCCGCTTACCCAACCGACTTTCATTCATCCTTTCCATCCCTTCTATTCCTTCCATTCATTCCATTTCCATTCTTTCCTTCACCTTGTCCATCCATTCGTTTCGTCTTATTCCAGGCTCCACCCTTCCATTTTCTTCCACCCTCCGTTTCCATCCATTCCTGATTCCAGCCACCTTCCTGCCATTCCACAACTCCTACCACACTCACCATCATCCGTTCCCTTCTCCATCAACACATGCCCTAAATATTTAAGCTCAGACACTTGCTCAGCTGCTCATCATCCTAACATAACTTCACACTGAGGGACTGTCCTCACTCCCACAACCATAACCTTACTCTCATTTACACATCTCCATTCCATCCCTTCCTGTTCTTTCCTCCATTCTCTCTCTCTCTCCTCTCTCTCTCTCTCTCTCTTTTCTCTCTATATATATACTATATATATATATATATATATATATATATATATATATATATATATATATATATATATATATATATATATATTTAAAGATGAAATGGGGTATAGATGAAATTACTAGTGAAATGATCAAAGGCAAGGAGGCGAGATGGTGATTGATTGGATTTAAGGAAGTTGTGTAATAAAGCGTTTATGGAAGGTATATGGTTAAAGAGTTGGGAGAGCAGTAATAGTAAGTACCCTTGTATAAGGGTAAAAAAAAGGGGAGAAAAGAGGGAACTGCTTAGAAATTATAGGGGAAGAAGTTTATTGAGTGTTGTAGGAAGGTATATGCTGGTATTTTGGTCGAAAAGAGAGTGCGTCCAGTGACTGAGGGACTGATTAGTGAGAGAAAGACAAGGTGCGTTTAGGGTGGTAGAGGATGTGGATGAAATCTTTACATTGAAACAAATGATTGAGAAAATAGAGGGAGAAGAAGAATAAATTATATTTAGGTTTATGGATTTACAACAGGCGTATGATAGAGTTAATAGGGGAAGCTTTATGAGTAGTGATATATGGTGTTGAAATTGGTAGGCTTCTGAATGGAATCAAATGTATGTATGACGATAATTAGGAAGCGTGTATAGAATAAATGGTGTCAATGGTGATTGGTTTTAGGATTAATAGCAGGTGAGACAGGGTTGTGTTATGTCTCTTAGTTTATTCAATGTGTATATGGATGGGGTTATGAAAAAGAATTCGAGGTGGGGATGGCAGGAAATGGTGTTAGAATGATGGAGAATGGAGAAGTGGGAGGTGCCCTACCTATTGTATGCGGATGATTTGGTTTCTGTGTGGTCTGAAGAGAGTTTAGAGAGGATTTTGGGAGAGATTTGGCAGGGTATGTAAAGGACAACTTTGATAGTAAAGCTTTATCAGAGTAATGCTATGATGGAGAAGTAGGTTCTGAGTATATTGATTAAATTTATATGTTAAATGATGACAGCTGAGCAAAATGTCTAGTTTAAATATTTAGGTATGTGTTGGATGAAGGAACGGATGATGCAGAGTGTAGTAGGAAAGTTGTGAATGTAGGAAGGTGGCTGGTGCAATTAAATCGTTGGTGAATTAAAGGACTAAGTCTTGAAAGGTGCGCTAGGGTCTTACATGAGGGTATATTTGTTACCTGTGTTATTGTATGTGAGTGAGACTATGGTCTGGAATAAGAAGTATATCTAAAGTTCAATGTGTTCAGATGGACAATATTAGTTTCATGCTAGGTGGAACTTAATCAAGAGTGAGGTATCGACGTGATGAGAGTTGTGTGAGGGTGTGAAAGAGGGAGTAAAATGGGAGAATAAATGAAAGTATGTTGAGAATGGTTTGGTCATGGAAATATGAGTGAAAGTCAGTTGGTTAAGCGGATGTATAGTGGAGAGTGTGTTGTTAGGAACGGCAACAGGAGACCAGAAAGAAAGTGATTGAGGTCGGTGAACAGATGTCACAAAGGAAAGGAGAGAAATGTAGGTTTGGCAGAGAGGCGAGAATAAAGGTGCATGATAGGAGAATGGCAGGGTTTTGTATGGGGGCATGGTTAATGAGTCCTGGGCAGGGGATGGAACCGGTGACGATTTATCGCAGTGAGGTCCGTCGCGAAGTCCCGTGATAAAGGTTTTCTGTCTGTGACGGAAACTCCGCGAAAGGTAATGGTACAGAGGGCGAATAAGGCTGCAAAACTTTCTTTTCGACGTTTGTCATGTTCTCCTACGCTTTCTTTTCCGATGCTTGTAAGGCACCTTAGAAGACAAGAAACTGAAGAGAAAAAGAAAGAAAGAATATATATATATATATATATATATATATATATATATATATATATATATATATATATATATATATATATATATATATATATATATGTATATATAACTTAATATATGTATATATGTAATATATGTATGTATGTATGTATATGTATGTATATATATATATATGTGTGTTTCGGTTTCATGAAATTAACTTTATTTGGTGGATTACAATATGATGAACGTAGAATGAGGTAGTCTTATAGAGACACTAAGGTGATAAGAAAGAGAGAGATTTCTCACCTCCCAATTGCATATTTACTCTTAATGACCTTTGTTATCAGCATATTTTTTTGTGTTTGGTTCAAATTATATAAAATTTTTCTTCTGCGTATGCAGTATACGGGAGTAATAATAATAATAATAATAATAATATAATAATAATAATAATAATAATATATGTATAATAATAATAATAATAATAATAATAATAATAATATATAATAATAATAATAATAATATGTATATTAATAAATAATAATAATAATAATAATAATAATAATAATAATAATAATAATAATAATAATAATAATAATAATAATAATAATAATAATGGACATTTATAAGTGGTTGACTCCGTTAATATTAGGTTAGGTTAAGTTAGGTTAGGTTAAGTTACCCAAAAATTTAATGTATTTACCCTAAAATTATTAAAATAATAATGATAAATTAATTATTGATTTTCGCTCCCGGATCAAACGTATCATAATATATATGCATATAAATATGTAATAATAAGTAATAATAATAATAATAATAATAATACTAATAATAATAATAATAATAATAATAATAATAATAATAATAATAACAATAATACCTCAGGACTGACGTAGACTCCATCCGGAACAGCTGGCCGAGCTTTGTGGAGTTCTTCTAATCCATGTTTGGTTAGAGTAAAGCTTGTCCACACGCCCAAACTAAGAGACTCTGGGAAACCTGAAAGAAACAATAGGAGGTTATATTTTTAATGCAAATGGGAAACTAACTAACTGACTTGCCTCTACCATGGCACAGTCGGTAGAGTGACAGAGTCAACATTGAAAGTATAGAGACAGTAAGAAGCCAAGTGGGGCTATCGAGACTATCCTAGGCAACTAGAGTAAATAGGTCCAATCCCCCAACATGGTCATGCGAAAGCCACGCAGCACCCTAGGACTTGTCAATATCTTACATAGTTCACACCAACTAGGCTACTACCAAAATTTAAAAAAAACTATACCTAAGGTACATGCTAACCACAATACAAGCCTTAATAAATTTGTCGCAGTTATAACATTCAATTTTACTTAAATAACTAACTAAAAACCAACTAATTTGGCCAAGTCAAAATATACTGTATGATGCCCAAATCATACATATAACCATCCAATCATTTCTTAAATGAGTGAGTCGCACTCGACAACCTCATGAGGCAAACCATTCCAAAAATTAACAACTCTATTATAGAATGAATGTTTTCTTACATCATCTTAAGCAGTTTTCGCTTTTGCATTTGTGCTTACGAAACGTAAGAAATGCTCGAGTTTGCGTTCGTTTTTGTCAAACTTAGGGCAAAATAGTGAAAAATGCTCACCAAACGTAAGGAATTTCCTTAATTCTGTAAGGTTGCTATATCCCGTGCTTGCCAAATTTAAGCACGTTCTTACAAAAAAATGTAAACAAACAAGATGGCGGCGTGGTAGGTCCGTTTGGTTTGATGAATGTTTCATTCAATAAAATTAGCTTTAAATCTAACTTCTTCCAAATCGATAAACTCCATCACAATAGTTGATCAATAATTTGTAATATAAACAATTTATTTTTTTTATTTCCGTTTATTCCAAAACCACGTGGTCCATCACAGCTGATTCCAAATGTTTGTAAACAAAAGTAACTTTTATGAGAAATCGCGTTCGTTTATGCGAAATTCATGCTAAAAACTGAGTGAGCATTTCTTATCTAGCGTAAGCACAAAGGACAAAAACGATAACGGTCTTAATTATTAACCTCAATAATATTTTTAGAATAATATATATATATATATATATATATATATATATATATATATATATATATATATATATATATATATATATATATATATAAATCAATTTTTTTATCATTTTTGTATATATGTTATATATATAAGTCAATTTTTGATTTCTTTTTGTTTTTGATTTTTGTGATTTTTTTTGATTTTTTAGGAGCAAATTGCTTTTTAAATTATAATTTTTTTAAAATTAGTAATTAATCCTAATTATTACCTAATTAATAATAAGTTTATTAAATATAATTATTACTTAGTTTAATTAAGCTATTTAAATTAAATATTTACTGTATAATTTCTGAGTGCTCTAATATTACTTATTTCTTTATTAAAAGTGATTTGAAACTATAAAGATAAATTTACTTATTTTATAGATGAAATGCACTTATCATTAATTCGGTGATAATTAGGATTAATTAGTAATTTAGAAAAAAAAAGAATTTGGCTAAAAAATCAAAAAAGTTAAAAAAATCATGATTTTTTTTATAAAAAAAATCACGTAAAAAATCAGTTGATTTTTTAGTGCCAACCCTGAAATTTATTGATCCCAGTATTATCAATAGATGTAAATATTTTTTTTGTAGACTTGTAAGAAATCTCCTTTCTATAGAAACATTTCTAACTCCTCTAGCCTCTCCTCTTAGCTCTTACTATCAAACTCAGAAATCATCATTGCAATCTCTCCAGTATATCTATGTTTTTTTTTCTTAAATAAGGGGCCCTAACTTGCGCACAATACTCTAATACTGCCCTAACATAGCTATTATACAGCTTACTTATAACTTTCTCTTGTAAACGATATTGTTATTTATTATACTTAGCATCTTATTAACTTTATTCCTTGGTTCCAAACACTGATTAGCCACTTTGAGATTGCTGCTTATAATCGCACCCAAATCTTTTTCCTGGTCCATAGACTCAAGCCAATCCCCATTCATATCGTAGTTAAATCTTTTATTTGACTTGGGTAACCCAAGCGAAGGACCTTACACTTTTTATTATTAAAATTCATTTGACCCTTATCTGCCCACCCAAGAATTTATCAAGATCATTTAGAATCTTTATACATCCATCATTATTTCCTGCTGAGATAGTTACTATAATATCATCTGCAAAACTTAGAAACCTTACATTTAAGTCTCTGGTCTAAGTCATTTATATATATGAGGAACAATAGTTGCCCAGCACCGAACCCTGTGGGACACCACTCTTCACTATTTCCAAAATCTTCCTTACTACCTTTCTCCTAGAATAATGCACTGTCTTTAATAATAATAAAAAAACTAACTAACTAATTAACTAACAGTTCCGCCCATTGGTTTCTAGAATAACCTGATCGGTTGAGCATAAAACATAGTTGCCTAGAACATCTTTTCCAAGAAGGGCATGTCACAAAAGATTTCTCTATGTCGCAGTGAAGAGGGGCCTTGATAGTGGTCACCACCCTAAAAATTTAATCTAACTAAACAGATAAGATAAAAATAACTAAAGGTAAAAAAAGAAAGAAAGCTAAACTTAGGACTCAATGCTATTTACCTATTATATGACTTGAATGCGGTAAAATGTTAAGAGTATCACTTGAAACTTCAGGAGCTGAATAGCTTGGGAATCCCCATGGACAATGAAGTTTTGAAAGCGCTGCTGTGTCCATTGTCTCTTTTCCGCTTGATTCTTTTACAAGGCTCATTGATTTAAGTGAGTCAGGAATTGGCTGAATTTCAATTTTTTCTTTAACAGATTCAGAAGTGGAAGTTGACGTTTCAGGTGTTTCTACGTTTTGGTTAAGATCGGAAACTGGCTCAATTACTGATTTTTCACTTATAAGATCGGAAACTGGCTCAATTACTGATTTTTCACTTATAAGATCGGGAACTGGCTCAATTACTGATTTTTCACTTATGGATTCCAAACTAGGTGTTGACGTTTCGGGAATTTCTATGTTTTCATTAGTTTTGGGAACTTCCTGAACATCTAATTTTTCTGTGATCGATTCCAAACTGGGTGTTA
The DNA here is from genome assembly GCA_015478945.1 of Trachelipus rathkii. NCBI lineage: Eukaryota > Metazoa > Arthropoda > Malacostraca > Isopoda > Trachelipodidae > Trachelipus > Trachelipus rathkii. The sequence goes on from JABUQX010081461.1 coordinate 6,817, forward strand.
ATGTTTCGGGAATTTCTATGATTTCCTTAGCTTCGCTAACTTCCTGAACATCTGAATTTTCGCTGATTGATTCCAAGATGTGGGTGTTTCGGGAATTTCTAGGTTTTCCTTAGCATCTAGAACTTCCTGAATACTTGATTTTTCATTGATCGATTCCAAACTAGGTGTCGACGTTTCAGGGATTTCTACATTTTCCACAGCATCGAGAACTTCCTGAACATCTGATATTTCTTTGATATGTTCCAAATGGGGTGTTGACGTTTCGGGTATTTCTATGAGATCTGGATTTGCTAAAGCTTCTAACTTTTCGCTGCTGGATTCTAAAGTGGGTGTTGACGTTTCGGGCAATGCAATGTTTTCATTTGGTTCAGGGATTGCCTGAATTTCTAGCTTTTCACTGCTGGATTCAGAGATGTGTGTCGACGTTTCAGGAATATGGACGATTTCTTCTACACCAGTTTCTAGTACAGTTTCTGGTTTTTGTTCGGAAGGTGAACTATCAGCTATAGTTATCTCAGTAATAGGGCTACCTTCTTCAACAACCGTGTCTTCGTTAGTAAGTGGTGTTATTTCAGTTGTAGGAACTTCTTCCTCCTGTTCAATGGCCAAATCGATGTCATGTAATGAGTCTAACGTTATGACAGTTTCTTGACCTTCATTATTTTCTACCACAGTGTGTTCTTCATGATTCTCTACTTGAGATTCTGAATTGGAAATATGGTCACTAGTTGCCTGTTCGCTCACAGCAGGAATTTCAAGTGTTTCGTTTAACAATTCTGTAGTGTGTTCAACATCAATGTTTTCAACAACATTTTCAGTATCGAGAGTATCAACATTTTCAGGTACAAGATCTTTAACATGCGCAGAATCAGTATATTTTTCTGTATGAGGTTCTAAACTTACGCCACTGTCCGACGAACTTATATGTATTTCTTCAATATCATCTGCATTTGAAGAGTATGTTACCACAAGAGGTATTTCTGTAGGATTTAAGTATGCCAAAGTCGTTATTTCTTGAATTAATTCCTCAGTAGTATCATTATTGTAACCTTGTCCATAACTGACAGAAGGTTGAGGTTCATGAAGATTTTCTAATAAATGTTCCTCCTCATTCTCGGCTGAGGATAGAATATGTGCTTGGGAGATATTACTATCAGAAATGGTGACATTTTCATCATCAAATATTGTGTCATCAACTATTGATTCTGTAACAAACGAAACAGCAGGAGTAGTCTCAGCATCTTCTTGCGCTTTTCTTATGTCTTCATGAGATAAAATAATTTCTGCAATTTGACGAGGTTCTGGAAGTCTGTGGACTAAAGTTATATTCGCTTCACTTGTTTCAGCCATGCCGGAACCGGAATCATTTTCTGATGCATCTGTGGTATTGTCTACAATATAATGCGTTCCTTCTAAAGTCGAATTTAAAGATGATTCATCATAATTTTCAACAATATCTGTTAGGTCTACAATGGGTTCATCATAGTCTGACTGATCTAAAAGAGAACTTTCGGATACATTAGAAATGTCCACACTGTCAAGTAATACAACTTCCGAATTCAAAGCACGGGAAGAGGCAGAGGGGATTATTTCTTCAATTAGCGGAGAAGTAACTTCAATTTCTGCACTATCCATAGCTGCCTCAGTAGTGCTGGTAGACGAGGACGTAGAAGTTGTGGAACTTGGTGGTGAGGTTTCAGGAATTTCTGTTGTTGTTGAAGATGATGTAGTTGTAGGAGTAGTAGTAGTAGTTGTCGTTGTTGTTGTTGTTGTTGTTGTTGTTGTTGCCATTGGTGCCGATTCAACTTCGGAAGCAGATGAAACTTTCTCAATTACTTCTTCTACATGTGTAGGAACATCTTCAGATTTTTGCTGTAACAAATAAAATTATCATATAGTTAAGTAAATAAACTTTAAGAATTTTCTCTCATAAATTTCATATTCAAATTGACTGAGTACTTTAATTAACAAAAAAAAATACATACATAAAATTAAATAACTATATTTCATAACAAACTCAAATTCAATAAGTACAGTTAAATTTTCTATCTCCTTAACATTTATATTTACATTATATTTTAAATTTATACACCCAACGGTATTTATACTACTAAGAATAATTGTTTTTTAATATTAAATTTTGCTAACAAAGAAAAATTCTCAAGGACTGGGATTAGTATAAAAAAATGTAATCTACTTCAAAAGGTTTTTATACAGTGGCGGAAGGCGGGTCGCCCGGTTCGAGCGACCCACTTGTTAAAAATTATTCTGTTTGATTAAAAGAGGAAAGTGAACCGACTGTCAACTCTAATGACAAAGAAGATAACAGCTTATTAAAATTTTGGCAGTTAACCACTGTTTTCTTGTAAAACAATGAAATAAACTTACCTCGCAAGGACATGACACTGTTTTCTTGTTCACTTCAGAGTATTTTCCCAAGACTGCGTTGTTAGGTCGCGAGGGAAATGGTTTCAAGGATTCCTTCAAGTAAGACACTTCAGGTTTTGCAAAAAGACTATCAGGAACAAGGGAAGGTCTCAACAAATGGAGAAGACTACCACGAGTGTCTATATATATATATATATATATATATATATATATATATATATATATATATATATATATATATTATATATATATATATATATATATATATATATATCTTATATATATACTTTATGTAGTAGTATTAGTAGTAGTAGTAGTAGTAGTAGTAGTAGTAGCAGTAGTAGTAATAGTAGTAGTAGTAGTTATTATATTAATTATTATTATTATTATTATTATTATTATTATTATTATTATTATTATTATTATTATATTATTATTAATAATTATTATAAATTTTTATTTAATTATTATTATTATTATTATTATTATTATTATTATTATTATTATTATTATTATTATTATTATTATTATTATTATTATTATTATCATTATTATTATTATTATTATTATTATTATTATTATTATTATTATTATTATTATGTAATTATGCTTTTTATTTAATTATTTATTATTATTATTATTATTATTATTAATTATTATTATTATTATTATTATTATTATTATTATTATTATTATTATTATTACCGTTGTTAGGAGCTGGCTCAACATCTAGAAGATGATTCAGAAGGTTGTAGATTTCAACGTTTCTGTAGGAATCAGAGGAAACCCCTATTCTAAAACTTGGCCCATGTGCAACAAAGACCCCCTGAGATATATATAATATATAATAGTTATATATATATATATATATATATATAATATATATGATATATTTATATATATATATAATATATATATATAGATATAAATTAATTGGAATATTTTTTTAAAAAATATATATATTATTAAAGCAAATAAATTTATAGTATATATATATATAATAATTAATTAATGAAAAATAGTAAATTAAATTGAGTTTATAGACGTAATTGGTTTATATGAAAAAGGATCACTTCTCATTTGAGCGAAAGGCCTAGCAATCCGGCCCTTTAATTTCATTTTCTTGCACCAATTTGAGGACCAGGATTGGAAACGTATTCGCCTAGAAACCTAGTCTTCTGGACAGATCTAAGAAAAAGAGTTCTGAGGCTAGATGGAAGGAGATGCTAGTCTAGCTGAATAAGTGAAAACCCCTACCTGAGAGTGCAATACTTAGGGACTAGTATTGGAAACCATTTTGTCGATTAACAATCTTTTGGAGAACATTAGGGTAAGGAATTTCGTGGCCAAAAAGATTATTGGTCCCACTGACAGAGCGAATGCCTTTCCTATGAGTGGATGAAGAAGGTTACTGTAAAACATTTCTCTAGTAATTCACACTTCTCACCAGTGAAGCACTCAATTGATAAATGAGGGGACATTTTACCATAGTTCATTTATAGCCATGGAAAACTATCCTAGATATTTTGCCGACCAGGCAAAATATAGCCACAAAATCAATGCTTCAAGGAGTAAGTGTCCCGATTTAGAATTGGTAACCGCACAAATTGTTCTAATCAATGTTGAAGAATTTGATAGGAATTTTTTTGTTGAAAGTACATATGTATTTTCTATTGTGTGTTATATGTATTTTAGTACTACGTGAGTATCGAGGTATAAACACATTTGGGAAATCTAGTAACGTAAAAAATCCTACCACCGATAATTTTTAATGTCCATTCAAGTAGCCAGCTAGTAGCTTATCCTCCCCTCTCTTGTATAACAACGTTTACCCTTTTGTCTGAGGTGGGAACCTTGATATTTAAAAGTGCGAGCTATAAGAACTCCAAACTGACACAATCTATTAAAGTTTTTATTTTTATTTTTAATGATTGATATAAATAAAATTAAATTGACGAATTCAGCGGTAAATAAGTTCAATTGTGACGTCCTTTATAAAAAAAAATGGAATAAAGTACCGGACATCGGCGATAGACCTGGTTTTTAATTTATAACCTAATAATTAATATTAACCCTTGGTGGGAAGGGAGGAAGAATTTCCCCAACGTACGTTCTTCATGTAGTAAAAGGCAACTAAAAGGATAGTGATTGCTGGGTTAGTGCCCCACTAAAACTTATTAGTGCCCTAAGAATGCTCATGCAGGCTTTGGATTTCTGGCGCATGTTTGTACACCTCACCCCACCCCATGGGCAGGGCCTTTTTCAAGGAGGGGTATAAAAAGAAAAAAATTAGTTATAAAATTTCTTAGATTTTCAAGTATTGTGATAAAATTAATAATAAAATAAAATTAATGATAAAATGATTAATGATAAAATAATAACAAAAAAATCTCGAATAGTGGGTAGCTGGGTTTGGGTTCCATTACCACTTATTTGTACCCTAGAAATGCTCATGCATGCCTCGAATTTCCGGTGCATGCTTAAGCACCCTACTCCTTGTTATGGGGAAGCAAGGGACAGATGATCATGACGATGACGACTATAATAGTAAAGGATTTCGGGTTTCGACCATTTGATAATGATGATGATAATAATGATGATGATAATATGACGATAATGATGCTGATTGACGATGATGATAAAATAATAATAATAATAATAATAATAATAATAATAATAATAATAATAATAATAATAATAATAATAATAATAATAATAATAATAATAATAATAATAATAATAATAATGAGGGAAATGATAATGATGATGTAAAGGATTTCGGGTTTCACACATTTGATAATGATGATGATAATAATAATGACGATCATAATGATGATGATGATGATGATAATGATAATATGACGATAATGATAATGAAGGTAAAAACGGTAATGATAATGATGATGATAATAATGAGGGTAATGATAATGATGATGTAATTTGCTTTACCTGCATCGACCTGGAAAGAATATCGTAGCCAAACTCTCCATCCAAACATTTATCATCTTTCTCAGTCGCAATACGAGAACCACTTTTGGCATCTAAGATAAGATCTCCAATGCGAGGATTATTGGTATAATGATACCTATATATATATATATATATATATATATATAAAAATATATATATAAATAAAAAAAATAAAAAAAAAAACCAAACAAAAAATATATATAATATAAATATATATATATATATATAATATTATATATATATATATATATATATATATATATATATATATATATATTTATATATCTTTTTACAGTTGTTACCACTAACCACCATCATATATATAT
>JABUQX010081462.1:2500-5000 GCA_015478945.1 Trachelipus rathkii
TTAGGTTACCATCGACCTCTGAATTCTATACATACAAAGACGTTCATTCATACTTACAATTATCCTACCATTTCGTATGATAAAAATAATTTTATTAATATCTTTATCATTATAATCATCTAAAATGCAACCAATTATATTTAGTAGAAAATTATGCCGTATTCATATCAACGGACATCATCTTCTATCCACATTTTCATTGCCTCTTAAATTTATATTGCAAGGCACCTAAAAATCTTAGTCCAGTTGGAGAGTATAAACTTTTAAGAATAAGTATGAGTTTAAATATAAGAGTATAAGCTTATATATGCTTGACTGAAATTACGAGATCACCCGTTGGGATGCACAGCGTGGAACCTATAAAAGTGTTAATTTGAACCTTTATCTTTTAACTCATTAAATTAAAAGCTTGAAAGACAACTTGAATTCAGTGAATTTTAATGATAAATATTTGACTTCCACTGAAAAATAAAAAAATATGAAAAGTTACCTTTGAAATATATATATATATATATACTATATATATATATATACATATACATTATATATTATATATATATAGTATAATCAATGAAATATATTAGGCACATATATATATTATATATATATATATATATATATATAACTATATATATACATATATATAATATATATATATAACTATATATATCTATATATATATATATTATATATAATATTCATTAATAAATAATTAATAATATATATATATGTTATATACCATAATTAACTATATAATATATATATATATAATATCTATATATATTATTTGTAAAGGGATTCTAGTGAATAATATTCCTTATATATTAACTATATATATTCATCTCATATACCTTAATTATATAATATAAATACTCTATAGTATACTATATTATCATATATACTGATTTATTATTTTCCGTATTTAACTTCTTTCAAGTTTGCCGATGAACGGTTGTGACTTGTGATACAAGGAACGATGGCCCTTGATGTTCACAACCCGTAAATTAATTGGAATTCAATAAAGACCTTCACACATACTACAAAATTCATTGCCTGTTTATTGGTTAAATAAAACCTACTATGAAATTATTCGTTAGTGCGCTTCTTCAATTTTGCATCTAAATGAAAACTAAGGGGGAATGTTCAAACTAAAAATATTTCTCCTAAAATTTATAAACGCTTTTAATTATGAATCCTTATTATTATTAGTATAATAACTATTAATAATAATAATAATTATTATATCAATAATAAAATTAAATAATAAATTACGTAATATAATAATAATAATAATAATATATAATAAATATCAATAACTTAATATTATTATTATTATTATTTATTTAATATTTTACATATAGTAAAGTAAATGTTTACTTTCGGCTGATTATTATTCTATTTATTTATTAATTAATTATTCCATTATATTTTATTAGTATTATTTTTTTATTCCTTTAATTAATTTTCATATTTATTTATTATTATTATTATTAAATATTAAATATTAATATTATTCTTCATATTATTGTTATTATTATTATTATTATTATTATTATTATTATTATTATTATTATTATTATTATTATTATTATTATTATTATTATTATTATTATTATTATTATTATTATTATTATTATTATTAATTATTATTATATTATTATTTATTAATTATATTTATTTTATTATTATTCATTTCCTTGTTTATTAATTACATTTGTTATTAAGAATCTAATAACCATTAGTACTCTAGTAATTCATTTAATAGACATTAGAGTATTAGGGAAGTTATTTTGTGTCCTCGTTGCAAGCAGGTAGCGAACTAAATCCCTTTTGTCTAAGATCGTGAATTTTTCAATAAATTGTATATTTCGATACTGATATATTATCATTATTATAATCAATTCTGTTATTATAACACTCATTAATTATTACGACTACCGATGTAGTCTTTTTTCTTTGTAGTGTGGCATTCAATCAGTCTATATATATATATATATATCTATATATAGTATATATCTATAATATTATATATTATATATATATATATTATATATATATATATATATAATACTAATTACTATTATATATATATATATATTATTTACTTTATATATACGTATAATATACCTTAGTATATAATATATTATATATGCTAATTTCTGAAAAAAGTCTAATCTGTAAGATGAACTGGGGCTAATTTTGATTTTAATATTCTTTAATCTGCTCTCCATTTCACAACTCATCATAAATATCATTAGTCAATCTTATAGCCAAAATCTTTCTAATATAAAGGTGATTTCAAATACAGAATTCTTTAGGTACTGTTTAATTTAGTACAAGATATTTTTTGAACATTTTAACAATTTGAAGTTGTTTCTATGAATAATGCTGTGATTTATAATAAATACTTATATTCTCACAAAATATATATATATATAATATATATATATATTACTCATATATATTTTAATTATACTTTATAAGTAGGAAATTATGTATA
>JABUQX010081462.1:7500-10000 GCA_015478945.1 Trachelipus rathkii
TATAAGTTAATATATACGATATACGCTAAATATTATAATATTTATATATATATATATGAGTATTAATATATCTACCTATCACTTCATCTATAATATTATATATTATATTATATAAGATTACTTATATATATTTTATATATATATTATAACTAAATATATTATAGATAATTTATATATAGTAATATATAAACTAGGTGCACCTATTTATATATAGTATAATATATAAAGTATCTTATATCATACTATTATATATATATATATATATATATATATATATATATATTAATTGATAGTTATAATTATATATAATATAATTATATATATATATATGGACCTATATCCTCATATATTATATATATATATATATATATATATTATATATATATATATAATATATATAACGTTATATATTTATGCCGTAAAGTATTAGCACTTGGTCATATATATATGATATAATATATATCATAAGTATATATATATAAGTATATAATATTATTATATTATAATAATTATAGTAATATGATATAATAATTATAATTTATATATATATTAATATATATAGTACTGAGTTACTACGGTAAGACTTATCATACTAATACATATTAACTTCTGCCCTCCTTTATAAGGGCCACTGCCCGTGAGTGGTGGGATAACTGTAAAAATATATATACTTATATATTATTATACTATAATATTATATATATATATACATATATATAATTATAATAAGCTCTATATTCATTACTATAAAATTACGTATTACTTGGCCTATATATATATATATTCTGATACCCTTCACATATATATATATATATTAGAAAAATTAAATTCAGATTTTTTTTAGTTCAAAAAATTATTTTTATCTTGGCTACGTTAAGTTAAGCGTTACTTAAATGTAGATATATTTCTTAAGTCATTAATCAAACACTAATCAACTACCATAGGATAGAATGCACGGCAGGCTGGCTCGTGAGAATTGCAATTTGCATGAATCTGTACTCGCTCTTACGCTTAAGCGCTCGCTTCTTATGCGCGGTGCGCTTGCGAGTGGTGCAGTGTAAACAACGTACTCGCATTAATTAATTGACTAAATAAATTAAAAAACTCTTTCATATTCATTATCTTATTATTATTATTATTATTTATTATTATTACTTATTATCAATTATTATTATTATTATTCATTTTATTTATTATTATTATTCATTTTATTGAAATTCGCCATAGTATAAAATATAATTAAAAACAAGCAATTTATTAATAAACAATATAATAATCTGCTCCTATCGGGAATTTAATGAGTAATCCAATTGTATGATTTAATTCACTTTATTATTATTATATTAATTTCATTATTCTATTCATAGGGTATTTTATTATTTTATTATCTATATATATTAGATTAAACTCTAAGTTGTACCGCACAACATTATTTCATTATTATGATGTGTTCCTAACAAACAGAATCCTTTAGAAATATTCTCAATAATTTCTCAATTCTATAAATTTCAAACGTCTGGACCATTAGCAACTGAGAAATGTTTCCATAAATTAATTTGACGAGCGTATGAAACACTGCTTTTGAGAGAGCATCAGTTTAAAAACAAGAATTTCTTTTTGATTCATAGTTCTCTAACTTCCTACACCTTTAAATGATCACGCCTGGTAACATACGTTCGATATCTACTCCTAACGCAAAAATCAATACGTCGAGCCTCCAAGACAACTTATTCATCAAGAGTGTTCACTCTTAGCTTTAAAATAAAATTGTATTTGCTAAATGGTGTCAGATACTTTTACAAAACATACGAAAAATACCCATTGCCTGCTATCTAAGAGGTTTGGTCGCAATAAAACATATTAATAATTATACTATATAATGTTGAGCTAAACTCGTCTACGTTATTGAGGTTATGACCCTTATATTTAATTTCTTCCCATAACTATATGTAGTCCTCATATATATATATATAATGTCTGAGTCATATACTATATATACGATACTAATAATAACTGATTATATAATATATATATTAATATATATATATATATATATATATATATATATATATATTATATATATATAATTATATATATATAATATATATAATATATAATATATATATATATAGCTTATCTTTATATTGATATATTATCATACTAAGTTACTACTATATTACCGTATATATATATATTATAGTATTATAATATATATATTTATATATATATATAATATTATATATATATATATATATATTATATAATATATATATATATATACCCGTATATATATATTTATATATTATATATATTATATATATATATATATATATATACCTATGTAATGCCATTTTTTACTGTTTTTTAAATAGTAATAAATATACTATAAAAATTACTACTATAATATATACATAAATATATTATATATATATATTATATAATATATATATATAACCGTATATATATATATATCATATTATGTATATATATAGTCATTATT
>JABUQX010081462.1:12500-15000 GCA_015478945.1 Trachelipus rathkii
GAATGTGTCCAATACCGTAACTTCGATATGCTAGTTGTTGATCTAAGCTCCTGCTACAAACCTTAAACTTAAATACCTATTACTATTACTTTATCAACGGCTAATAGAACCTCTTCCTTATATATATATAATTATTATATTACTATACATATATATAACATATTACTATTACTATTATATATATAATATATATACATCTATATAATTATAATATTATATATACTTAATATATATATATAATATATACTATATATATATATATATTATATATATATATATATATATAACGAGTGATTGATTATCACTTCATATCAAAATTCTTACGTTTTTTGTTTAATATTTATTCGTCAAGGGAACATTTATATATTGCATATATATTATTTGAAAAATTTTCTCAGGGCAAATATCTTCCTTTTCAAAATTTGTCTTCATTATTCAGTACACGAATAATTATCCGAAATCAATAAGAGGATCATCCTTACTACACTGTAAATGATCTTTGTATTTTAACCGTCTATTTTACCGATGTATTATTGACGGATAAAAATAACACATACCATATAAGCGTATGTTAAGCACCACACAAGCACACATACACACACATACACACACTACACACACTTACACACACTACACACTCATACTCACACTCACACCACATCATATGTTTTAAATGAATATAATGTGAGTATGATATATATATATTATATATATATATATATATTATATATATATATATATATATGATGTATATATAGCTATATAATAAACTTTAGGTGAAAGTGATGTAATATTTAAATTGTTACACTTTATATATATATATATATATATATATATTATATGATATATATATATATATATATATATATATATATAATATATATATATATATATATATATATATTTATACATATAATACATATATATATATATTATATTAAAGGATATATTTATATAAATATATAATAAGTTATGTATATATATATATATATATATATAATATACATAATTATATATATACTACATGTATATATATATATATATATATATATATATAATATATAATAAATAAATAGAATAAATAAATAAATTAGTAGCATTTTTATAGCTATCTTCTATTCGACCGTCGTCGAGTGTGGACTCAGTGGAAATCAGAGGGGAGGCGAAATACAGAGGGACCAGAAGAGAGAGAGAGAGAGAGAGAGAGAGAGAGAGAGAGAGAGAGAGAGAGAGAGAGAGAGAGAGAGAGAGAGAGAGAGAGAGAGAGAGAGAGAGAGAGAATTGGAAAGAAGAAGGATAGTCAGAGGCGATTTATTGAAGAGATGAAGTCGAATCTGGGATTCTACTGAAGATTTGATTGGAATATTTTAAGAGAAGAGAGAAAGAAAGAAAGAAAGCATTTGATTCATTCATGGTGGCTAGAAATTTCAAGGAAAAAGAAAATTATGATTTTGGATTTTAAAAAATGTAAAATTTTAAACATTTAAATTTATTTCATTTGTAATCTGGGTTGGAGGAGCAACAAATTTTTTGAAATCATTTCTTTTGGCTATTTTGGATAATTTAATACAAATATAAAATTATAAAGAAGAAATTTAAAGGATACTAATTGCAGAAGGTGGAGCTGCGTTTCCCGAGTCTTATCGTCGAGTCACATGAAGTAAATTTCCTATAAAATTCTCTTCACTGGTACAAGGGCTCGGAATCCCTTCTATCATTTAATCTTTCCGCGAATGGGTGGTGAATAATATCGTTAAAAAACATACTAATAGTTATAAACAAGTTGATTTTGGGTGAGAAATGATAAATAATAATAATGTTAATTAATAATATTTAAAATGGGGTGAATAGTGGTAAATAATATTAATATATATGATATTGATGATATTAATTCAATGTAATACTAGTGTTAATGAAAATTTTTAATAAAGCAGAATAGTGGTAAATAATATTAATCATATTGTGAAAATGTTAGTATCAAAAATATTAATATTAAAACTTTTTGCAACGATGATGATAGTAGTGATAATGAAGTAAATGTTAGTGATAGTATTAATAATAGTAGTGATTTTATATTTGAATATATATATGTTGTGTATGTTGTGTAACGTATTTAGGGTAAATGTATATGTTTTATGTATAATATATTTTTTATATTTTTTTAAATATATTTATTTATTTATTATATAAAAAAGCGCCTTGATAGCTCAAGTGTTAGAGCATTCGCCCAACAAAGCGAGGGTCCCATGCTCGCAACTGGTCGAGTTGGAGAATGTGAGCTATTCTTTCCTTGGGCTTGGCTTCGTCCTGATCGGACGTTAAATGAGTACACTCTACTGATTAGGGCTTCTGCCCGTGAGTGATGGTGTTTATCTCTGTAAATATATATATGATATATATATAAATATATATAATATATATATATATATAATATATATATATATATATTAATATATATAATAATATATGTATATCTGTGAAATACTTACTAATATATATA
>JABUQX010081463.1:2500-27500 GCA_015478945.1 Trachelipus rathkii
TGCAAAACTTCATTTTTCCACTTGATATAAAGAGCTTTGTCATAAATACTATATTAATAGTACCATATATATTTGATATTATAGATTATTATATATATATTATCTATATATATTATAGATTATATATATATATATATATATATATTTATATATATATATATATAATATAGTAAGATATATATATATATATTATATTATATATATATTATATATATATATTATATATATATATATATATATATAGGGTTGTTTTGAAAAAAAACGTTTTTTTTAATTTGTATTTTTTTTATAAAAAAAACACGTTTTTTTTTAAAACTTTTTTTTTGTTTTTTTTTTTTTTAAATTATCTTTTTTTTTTTTTAAAGATGTTTTTAATTATACAGTAGTACCAATACCCCTTCTAGGCCTAAATTTGTATTTTTTTCTAGAATCCTTATATATTACAGTATATATATATATAAGTATAATATAATAATAATATATATATATATTATACTATATATATAATATATATATTATATATATATATATATATATAATATATATTACATATATAGATAAATAATATATAAATATTATAAATAAATAAAAAGATATATAATTGGTTGGCCTTCTCACGGAGCTGGACGTTCTTTTTCTACGATTTATTGTGTTGATTACAGAAGTTCAAATATATATATATATATATATATTATCACAAGATACATAGTATCTAATATCGACAGATCTAAGTGTTAATAAAAAACGTTAATATGGTGGCGTAAAAGTTATAACCTTTTTTCGAAACCTTTAAAAGTGTGCAGTTATTACACTTTACGCATTGTTTATTTATAGTTTTAAAATCCTGCAAGTATTAATTCTATATAAGTGTAACTTTGTTCTTTCTACCAATAAGATTAAAGGTTGAACTAGATTCATTAAGACTGCCACCAAATAAAATGTATAATTGAAAATTGGCTATATTAACTAAGCAAATCTTCGCTGTAAACTGATTCGAATTTTGAGTTGTTAGTCTACATCCCATCGATCAAAAAAGAGAATATACAGCCATCAAGATTTAAAACTTAAAAGACTAACCATAGTACAAAACCTTCTAAAAGGAAACCTCTTCATTTATCGGGGATTAGTAAGATTAAAGGTTAAACTTGATACATTAAGACTGCCACCAAATAAAATGTACAATTGAAAATTGGTCTATATTAACTAACCAAATCTTTCGCTGTAAACTAATTCAAATTTTGGAGTTGTTAGTATACATTCCATCGATTAAAAAAGTGAATATATAGCATCAATATTTAAAATTTAAAAGACTAATCATAGTAAAAACTTTCAAAAAAGAAAAAAAAAGGAAACCTCTGTCATTTTAGGGGGTTTTGACACCTCATAAACGATTATATGGAGTGTTCTACTTTGACAAAGTTGAAATTTGAACTCATATAAATTTTAAAAGATAAAATTTCTTAGGAGACAATAGATAAAGTGTAGGTTAGATGTAAATTGATAATGTGTAGTTTTAACTTTTTATTGTTTTAATTTATTTTGAAGTTTTATTCGTGTTTTTTAATTATTTTTAATTTAATAAATAATTACAAAGACGGGGACATATTTGTAAATATAGGTGATTTTAAGATTTTAATGATTGAATTGAAGATGTTTAATAGAAAGATAAAGTTTTTAAAACGGGTTGTAAATTTTAGAGAGAGAGAAAGAGAGGAGAGGGAGGGAGGAGGGAGGGGGGAAGGGGTGTAGGAATAAATATAAATTATAGAGTGTGGGTTTTTAACTTTTATTTTAATATTTTGCCATTTTATCATTTTAACCTTGTGTTGTTGTGGGAATTGGGGAGCGGGGGTGGTGGCCTTAGGTGGTGGGAGGTGCCTAGGGTGGGGAGTCCCATAAAGCGTGCAGCCTGAGTGAGTATATAATAAAGAAGGGAAAGATGGGGAGGAGAGAGGTAATTAGGGTGGAATGTATGAACGTGGAGAGGGGTAAAAGAGGATTTGAAGAGGGAGGAAGTGGGGTTAATGTGTGAAGAAAAAAGGTGGAGATGTGCTAGGGATAACAGAAACTAAGTTGAAGGGAAAGAGGGAGGTGGACTTTGGAAAATACAAGGGTATGATATCAGGGGTGAACGAGAGAGTGAGGGCGAGGAAAGGGGTGGGAATAGTTATGAGGAAAGAGGTGAGGAAAGAGTTGTGGGATAAGGTAAGGTTGTGTAGTCAGGTGAGTTCGAGGAAATGTGAAGGTGAAAGTGAAATTTGGAGGGGGAAAGTGAGGTTTCTTATATGGCGCATACTGCACCAGTGATGGAGCGAGGGAAGGAGGAAGAGAGAAAGAGTTTCTGGAGTGAGTCTGAGTGACGTGTTGGGGAAAGTTTTGGTGGTAAATGGATAAAATTTTGTCTATGGGAGATTTGAATGCAGGAGTGGGAAGGGAGGTGGGCAAGAATAATATGACCATTTGGGGTAGGGGAGGGGAATGTTAATGGAGAAAGTCTGTTAGAGTTATGTGTTGAAAGAAGAATGATAGTGCGGAATCTTGGTTCAAAAAAAGTGAGAATCATAAGTATACATGGAAGAGTTAGATAACGGGGGGGAGGGGCGGTACTGGATTATGTGTGTGTAAATGGGGGAAGGATAGAGGCAGATTGCTAGATGTAAATGTATTTAAGGGGCGGGGAGGGGGATATCGGATAACTATTTGGTGGTTGCTAGGATAAGGTGGCGAGGAGAGTGGATGGTTAGGGAAAGGGAGAAAAGAGGAGTAGTAGAGTGAAAAGGTGGAAAAATTTGGAGGAATAGTGGTAAGAGGGAGTTTAGGAGAGTTATGGAGGATAGGTGGAGAGACGTGAGAGGGACAGGAATTGGGAGGGTGGAGGGGGAAGTGATTAGATTTAAAGAGGCAGTATTGAAAGAGGCTACAGAGGGTAGTGTGGAAGTAAAAAGGGTGCGTTTGGCAAGCAGAAGGAAAGGGGAGTGAAATGGTGGAATGAGGGAGGTGCAAGGAGGGTGCGTGAAAAGAGAAAAAGGAGGCTTATGGGTGAAATGGTTGGGAAGTAGGAGAGAGGAAAAGCTGGGAGCGGAATCCGTAGAACTCGCGGTTCAGCACGCTTGGAAGCATAAGAGGGCGGTGTGAGAGGACGAAGAGAAGGAGCAAAAGATGAGCGCGTGTAGAAAAGTGACGGAAAATTTCGAATCGGGGAGTAGATGTTCTGGAAAGAAATAAATAAAAAACGGAAGAAGAAGGAGGGGTTGGGGAGAGGATTAAGGGAGAGAAGGGGAGTGGATAGGAGGAGAGGGAAAGGTGAGGAAGAGGGGGATATTTTCAGTGGATTATGTGAATGAAGTGGTGGGGAGGGAGGAAGATCTGTTCGAAAGAGGTGCAGGTTGGGGAATGAATGGGGAGGGAGGGCGAGGATGAAATACGATAATGGGAGGGAAAATTATTAGGGCCTTGAATAAGGAAAAACAAGGGAAGTCGCAGGTCCTGGATTGGCTTGTGAGAATGTAAATGTATGCAGGAAGGGAGGTTAAAGGGGTGAGCGATGGCTGTATAGGGTTATTATAATATATTGTGGAGGAGGGTGAGGTACCTACAGATTGGGAGGATGGGTTGTTGGTCCCCCTGTATAAGGGGAAGGGGGATAGGATGGGAATGTGGGAATTATAGAAGTATATGTCTTTTAAGTGGGTAGGGAAAGTGTATGGAAGAATACTGATTGAGAGAGTGAGAGTTTTAACGGAGGGGGAGAGAATGGGGGAAGAACAAGGAGGATTTAGGGAGGGAAAAGGGTGTGTGACAAAGTGTTTACACTAAAGATGCTTGTTGGAGAAAAGTATAGAGAGGAAAGGGAAAGCGTATGGGTGTATATTTTAGATTTAGAGAAAGCATATGATAGTGAAGAGGGGTGAATTGTGGAGGGTGTTGGGGAAATGGAGTGGGGGCCAAATTAGAAAGGTATTTAGGGCCTTTTATAGGAATAGTAGAATGTGTGTGAAAGTTGTTGGAGGGAGAGTGAGATGTTTGGGGTTGTGAGAGGATTGAGGCAGGGGGTGTGTAATGTCGCGTGGCTTTTTCAATTTGTTTATGGAGAGTTTTTGCAGAGGGAATGGTGAGGGAGGGGAGGGGGTGGAATTGATGAATTGGTTGAATGATAGAAGGGAAGTTGAACCCATGATACATGTTTGCGGGACGATTTACTTCCCTTGTTGGCGGAAGAACGCGAAGGGTGAGGTATTTGTGTGAGGAGTTATAGAGAATGTGTGGACAAAAGGGGCTTAAAAATAATTCCAGGTAAGAGTAAAGTGTTAGTGTTTGAGGAGGAGGAAAGCGAGGAGGGGGGAGGGGTCAGAGGTTAGAGTAGGGGGTGTAGTGAAGAAGTAAAGATTTTTTAGATATTTAGGATGGGATTGGTAAGCGGGGGAGGAATGAAGGAGGAGATAGAACATAGAGTAGGAGAAAGGAATGAGAGGCTTGATTGCTGTCTGAGAGATTATGGAAAGGGAGGGGATTTATCAGCCAGAAGTTAAGATAAGTAGTTGAAAAAAAATTTGATGTACCAAAGCGGTGTTGTAGGGGTGTTGAAACGTGGGTTGAATGCCAGGTCCAGAAAGAAGTTGGAAGTATTTGAGATGAAGGGGTTGAGAGCGGTTTGGGGGGTTAGCAGAAGGGAGAGGATTGGAATAGTGTGGTGATGGAGAGATGTGATTGAGAATGGGTTGGTCGGGAAGACGGAAAGGGGAATGTTAAGCATGGATATGGGCATCTATGAGAATGAAGGAACAGAGAGTGTTAGGAGAGTTTGGGAGGCGTAGGGGATAGGAAGGAGAGAGGAAGGGGGAGACAAAGAAGGAGGTGGATGGATGAAATAAAGGAGATGCTGGAGGAGGGAGGGATGAGGGAGATGAGGTAGGGTGTGGCGAGAGATAGAGTGGCGGTGGAGGAGGTGGGTGAGGGCGAGATGAGAGGAAGTGTGAATGAGAGAGGCTGTACGTACAACTACCCGCCTCAAAGCGGGAAAACAAAGTGTAAGGTAGGAATATAATATAAGTATATATTATATACTATATATTATATATATTATTATATATATATATATATATATATATATATATATATAGAATATATATATATATAATATATATTATAGTAAATGTTTATGTGTCTATGTAATATTATTCCTAATTTTCCTTATTAAATTTTATAGGTTTTTTTAACTGTCGATTTGAATCTCTGCGGAAACGCACAATAAAATTGGATATTGGTACTGAGTGTTACTCCAACTCCTTGATAGTTCACTTTATTCTCAAGAAAAGAAAATTGTGACATATATATATATAATATATATATAAGATATATAATATAATAATAAATAATATAATATTATAAATTATATATATATATATATATATATATATATATATATATATATATATATATATATATATATATATATATATATATATATATATATATATATATATATATATATATATATATTTTTATATTTTGTGAGATAAAAAAAATGTGGTATATATTAATATCTCTCCATTATTAAAATTCTCTACTTATTACTGGATTCTAATCAATATATATAAATAAATATAATATATATATATATATATATATATCTATATATATATATATATATATATTGTTACGTTGAGCGTAACGGAAGAAGAAGGCTGAGGTAATGACACAAACTTTGGTCAGAGGTCATAATCTATATTGAAACAATATACATAATTAATATATGGAAGAGAATTAACAATAATAATAATAACAATAAATAATAATAATAATAACAATAAATAATAATAATAATTACATTGGGAAAATATGATATTATAGTTATCGCATTAAAAATTCAGTTCTATTCATACTTGAGATTTTGTTTTAAGGGAAACTATTACATAAAATATATAAAATTTTGAACATAAGTCTTTTAGAATAGCCAATAATTTATAAAAAGGTTATTTAAATGTAAATAAATATAATGTATAATAAAGACTTTTTTATATGGAATGTTTTTCACTAATATAAGCATGCGGCACAAAATAGAATTATTTAGATACACGATATTCAATATGATACACAAGAGCTAGGTTTAGCAATCAACGTACCTTGCTAACAATCGAGGTGAAAAATGTTGTAACGAAAGTTTCTATGGCACAAAAATAATATAAAAGAAGTCAGCAGTGCTTCATAAACAAATGTGAAGGATTTTGTAAACTGTTTCTGATATTACACTGAGCTTGGTAGTTTTTCACGAAAGAATTGAAAAGCTTCTTGAAGCGAAAATGGCGGCTGTTGTTCTATCGAAGAAACGAAATTTTCTTGATCACGTGACGAGGAAACGAAATAATGAAAAAGGAGACAAGCGATGGTTAATATGGCTCCCCACGACAGCGGGGCGTCGAGAGGCGCGATTAAGGTGAAAAAGCGAAACCACTGGACGTATGTGTGCGTCCATTAACGCGATGTAGGAACGAGGGGACAAGCACGGTAAAGTTTGCATCGTAATCGTTTGGATTGGAGAGGAATCTGGTATTGGAGCAGAGCGGAGGATGTCGTAGCGCGCGGGCCGCCGAAGTAGCTGGCGAAGATGACAATAGCTGAAGGAGTTGGCAAAGGTTCAGGTTCGGTTGGAGAACAAGTTGATGTAAAAGGCAGAATGGGCATAAAGTCGATATGATCTTGCAAGTAGAGGTTAAGATAGGAGCGGTGTGCAGAAGTGGGGAAAGAGTGTTGGAAAGAAGCGGGATTAAGTTGGGAAGCTGGGTGGGGAGGGTCGAAATAAGCCGGTTTGATCCTATCAACGGAGATATTTTCTTGCTTTGCTCCCTTCTGTAATGAAAGTACTTCGATAGCGTTTTAGACGAGGAAAGTCCGTCATAGCGCTTGCAAGGGGCGACGTAGTGATCATGCCGAATTTAATACAGGAGAGCAAGTCTCCAAATCCGCAGGCATGTAAGTAGGACGGGGAGGGTGACGTGGCAAAGATGGCTTCCATGCCTCAGTACACTGACGAAGGCGTGACAGGAAGGTGTGCTGGTTCGTAGTTTTTGGAGAAGGAAGGATAAACTCACCAGGTATTCGTATGGTAGAGCCGTAGACGAGCTCAGCCAGTTGAGCATTGAGGTCTCTTTTGTACGAGAGTTCTGATACCGAAGTAGGACAGAGGAAGAGTTTCGGACCATAATTGTCCGGTGTTCCATGGGCCATAAGAGAGGCTTTCAGCTGCCGGTGGAAACGTTCTATGAGGCCTTGAGCTTGCGGGTGATAGCTGCAAGAGCGAAGGCGCTTAGAGCCGATTAAAGTCATAATGTCCTTCCAAAGGTGAGACTCAAACTGCCTACCCTGGTCTGTGGACACAGTCGACGGAGTGCCAAACCTGGCTATCCAGTTGGTTGTACAGAAATGCCTGAGCAATTGTCTCGCTGGAAGTATCACGCAAGGGAATGGCTTCTACCCATCGAGTGTATCGGTCTATGCACGTTAAAATGTGTGTGAAACCATTTGAGGGTGGTAAAGGGCCGACTAAATCAACGTGTACCTGGTCAAAACGTTCACCAGGGGGAAGGAATTGCTGAAGAGGTGCGACAGTGTGCCTGTGCACTTTGGATTTTTGACAGTTGAGACACTGCGTTGTCCACTGTTTAACATCCTTTAGTAAGGACGGCCAGACGAAATGCTTACCTATTTTAACTTGACTACCTTTTACCCCTGGGTGCGACACGTCGTGAATGGTGTGAAACACCTTTCTGCGCATGGGGGTTGGTACTACTGGACGAGGATGTGCGGAGAGACGTCGCATAACAAAGGTGGAAAACCAAAAATTTTCTACAGTTTGAATGTTCGTTAAGAGAAGCACTTAGAAAAACAATCTCTTACGAGTTGCTGCAGACCGAGCCATTCAACGAAATCAATGTCGGTAAAGGAGAGAAGCCGTTATTCTGGAGAGAGGCATCGGCAGGAATGTTGTCTTTTCCTTTTATATGGCGGATATCAGTTGTGAATGGGCAATGAATCAAGGTGGCGGGCTTTCACGAGGCGTGACTGTTCACTGTGGAAAGCTGTAATGGCATTTTGCGTGATTGGGTAATGAATCAGTTACAACATGGGAATTCCGACCTTCTATGAAGTTAACGAAGTGCTTAATAGGGCTAAAATAAAATTGCGAGAAGTTCTCTTCCAAATGCGCTGTACCTTGTTTCAGGCGGCTGGAATTTTTTAGAAAAGAAAGCTAATGGACGCCATTCGTTATCAATAAATTGTTGCAGCACAGCTCCAGCTGCGAAGTCTGAAACGTCAGTGTTGATTCTAGTCGGGGCTGTGTCGGATGGAAATATAAGTAACACGGAAGAGGCAAGGGCTTCCTTGATGGCGGTGAAGGAATTAGTTGCTTCGTCGTTCCAATCTACAGTGACAGAAGCAGCAGAACCTTTACGTGGATGCTTAAGAAGTGCGTGGAGAGGAAGGAGAATTTTAGCAGCGGACGGTATGAAACGATGGTAGAAATTGACCATCCCTAAAAAACGACGAAGTTGACGCTGTTTTTACAGGCTTCGGAAGTCACGAATCGCATGCCACACGATCCTCAAGAGGACGTATACCTTCGGCAGAGATCGTATGTCCGAGAAAAGTTAGGGATGAAACTCCGAATTCACATTTGGAAGAGTTGACACATAGACCAAATTCGCTTAGTCTGGAAAAAAACTTGCCTGAGATGTGAAGTATGTTCTTCCGCAGAAACACTGGCAATCAATAAGTCGTCTATGTAGGCGAAGACGAAAGGTAAACCGCGTAATACTGAGTCTAGAAGACGTTGGAATGATTGACTAGCATTTCGTAAACGAATGGCGTTCGAAGAAATTCGTAAAGACCGAAAGGAGGAGTAATAATGGCAGTCTTGTGAATGTCGTCCGGATTGACGGGAATTTGAAAAAAATGGCCGAATTAGTACAATTTTGAGAGGATGGTACAACCAGCAGAAGAATCGAGAGAAGTGAAGTCTGTAAATGACGGTTACTATTATAACGCGTCGGACGGGTGATTGCATTATAGGCAGTGATAGTCGCGGTCGGGCCGGTAATCTCCATTTGGTTTGATACGCATTGTGTAAGGAGAGCGTTAGTACGGACTTTGAAGGCGGATGATGCCCTTCTCTAAGAGAGATTCGAACTCTAGCTTTGCTGCTTTTAGCTTATCCGGTGCAAGTCGCCGAGCGTGAGAGAATGGAGGTCTGCCGTAAGTTTCAATGTGATGAACGACATTATGTTTCACAGGAGGAAATTTGGAGACTGGAGAGAGAAGTTCTGGAAAATCGGTAATCAATAATGATTCAAAAGCATTATTAGTTGGAGAGAGATGTATGCCACTGATTGAAGCGGAAGCACGAATACAAGCGGATGAGAAATGTGTCTCAAAATCAATGACGCGGTTGTGGTTCATGTCTACAAGAAGGTTAAAGTGTGACAGAAAGTCGGCACCTATTATTGGTAAAGTGACGTCGGCAATCGTGAAGTCCCATATAAAATCACGACGGAACGAGAGCGTTAAATGGAGTCGTTTGGTACCATAAGTATTGATGGTGGTACCGTTGGCAGCGCGTAAAGAGCCTGATGCTTCTGGAGCATGAATTTTCCCGAGGATGGAAAGTGGCACAGCGGAAATGGAACTCCCGCTATCTACGAGATAAGATAGTTTGGTGGATGGATCGTAGACGCAAAGTAAGTTAGACGCTTTTGAAACCACCCCGAGCGAGTTTACGGAGTGGTGTTTAAGTTTAAATTCTCGAAAGTGCAAGGCTTAAGACATGACCGTGTTTGATCTCCAAAACGCTGATGATTTCTACAAATACCCTGCTGGTTATGCGACGGAAATTGAACTAAAGCCTGAGAAGTAACTGGAGAAGAGGCGAACTGACGCGAAGGAGTAGGAGAGCGACGAAATGAGCGTCGTTGCATAGTAGGAGAACGAGAATTATGACCATAATTGTATGCAGAATAAGTATTTGGTGCATTGGGGGGGGGGGGGGGGTATGAAGGATTGGGAGGAGGCTGGGGGTATGAAGGAGGTGGTGAATAAGGATGATGATGAGAGGATGAAGGATGAGGATACTGTTGAGGATAAGGATATTGTTGTTGAGGATAAGGATGGGGAGGGGAAAGAGGAGTGGGAGGGGAAGGAGGAGGAGGAACAGTTGAACGCGCCTCCAATGCACGCATTCTATTTGTTAAATCCATGATGGTGTTTTGTAACACCTGAAGTTGCCGACACAACTGTAAGCGTATTCTTGTGGCGGTGGGATGTTAGCAATGCATTAACCGACTTCATTTACATGCGAAAGAGACGCTGGTGGTAAGTTATTATTACTGGTGGGAACCGTGATATGCGAAACTTGTGAAGGTATGTCTGCTGTCGTAAGAGGTTTCGCTTTACAAACTCTATCTGCATAAGTAGCGAGTTCTTGCAGTGAACAGTTGGGATCGACCGTTGCTAAACGCAGTTGCATCTCTGTAGGGAGTTTCTGTAGGAAGAGATGGCGTACAATATGTATACAATTACCTACAGGAGGGCCGTCGAGAAGATTTAACATATCAGATAATAGAACTGAGGGCAAACGATCACCAAGAGAGCCTCCAGTTAGAAGTTTTTTTACTTTTTCGGCATCGGTTTCTCCCAGCCGGTTTAAAAGTTCGGTTTTCAGTTGGCTGTAGGGCTGGTTGTGGGAATGTAAGGAGGGTAAAACGTCTTTCAAGCGCTGCAAAACGTGAACAGGCAAAATGTTTAAAAGCGCCCTGAAGCGGGCAAGCTCATTTGTTGATTCGAGCTGGAGCTCGAGCAGCGTAAATGTGAGATCCAAATCGTTGTTAACAAACTTACCAGTATATACACCAGATGATTCCCTGTCTGAAGCAGGCTGTTGGGAAATAACATTCATATTCTCAGTATTTGTAGCGTCAGGAGGGGACATGATTATAAATGTTAATATAATACGATTGAAAAAAAATTTTTGGAAAACAATATTACGAGACAAAAATATATGCCTAAGATGCGATTTGCATACGCTAAATATTATAAAAATAATGGTCAGAGACCAAATAACAGACTAAATACTACAAAAAGGTATATAAAGGATGAGAAAAATATATAAGCAGCCGCTTGTACGGGCGAAAATAATGTGAAAATAAATGATTAAAATATGGAAAATTATAAAAAAAATAAAAATATTTTTGAAGAAATATGCGAAATAAATGAGTTAAGAATGCAAATTACATATGCTAATTATAAGGAATACGGTTCAGATGAGCAGAGATTTCAGTAGCTGTAGGGTATGCTGGGATGGAACGACAGCAAAATACTCCAGGGGCATCACTGTTCGTCAAAGCTCCAGGGTCAGCACTGTTACGTTGAGCGTAACGGAAGAAGAAGGCTGAGGTAATGACACAAACTTTGGTCAGAGGTCATAATCTATATTGAAACAATATACATAATTAATATATGGAAAACAATTAACAATAATAATAATAATAATAATAATAATAATAATAATAATAATAAATAATAATAATAATAATAATAATTACATTGTGGAAAATAGATATTATAGTTATGCATTAAAATTCAGTTTTCTGTTTGTATTTGACATTTGTTTTAAGGGAAACTATTACATAAAATATATAAAATTTTGAACATAAGTCTTTTAGAATAGCCAATAATTTATAAAAAGGTTATTTAAATGTAAATAAATATAATGTATAATAAAGACTTTTTTATATGGAATGTTTTTCACTAATATAAGCATGCAGCACAAAATAGAATTATTTAGATACACGAGATTCAATATGATACACAAGAGCTAGGTTTAGCAATCAACGTACCTTGCTAACAATCGAGGTGAAAAATGTTGTAACGAAAGTTTCTATGGCACAAAAATAACATAAAAGAAGTCAGCAGTGCTTCATAAACAAATATGAAAAGGATTTTGTAAACTGTTTCTAAAATTACACTGAGGTTGTAGTTATTCACGAAAGAATTGAAAAGCTTCTTGAAGCGAAAATGGCGGCTGTTGTTCTATCGAAGAAAACGAAATTTTCTGATCACGTGACGAGGAAGACGACAATAATGAAAAAGGAGAAAGCGGATGGTAATAATATATATATATATATATATATATATATATATATATATATATTATATATATATATATATATATATATATATATATATACTTAGTTATATATATAATATATATATATATATATATATATATAGATATATATTTTATATATTATATATATATATATATTATATAATATATATATATATATAATATATATATATATATATATAATATATATAGTATATATTATATATATATATATATATATATATATATATTATAATATATAATAATATATATATACAATATTTTATATATAATATATTATATATTATATATATATATGATGTCAAAAAAAGGATGTTATAAACTGGGTGGTTTTGGGCGGTGTCAGGAGAAAAATGAGAAGTAGGAAGGTGATTGATTTCTGTGAGAGGAGATGTATGTGTGTAAGTAATTTTTCTTTAAACCCACAATAGTATCCATAAGATACTAGAGTTGGTGTAGGTAGAGATGGGTATCGAAGTGAAAAGTAATGATTGATTTTGTGTTGATGAAGAAGGAGATGTTGAAGTTATGTATTGGATGTTAAATCAGTGAGGGGAGGACGAACGAAGAACGAAATATAAGGGGAAAAAGAGTTTCATCACTTCAGGTTCAGGAGAGGTTGGGATAAAGATTTTATTTTTTTTCCGGCCTTTAAAAATTTTTTTTAAAAAGAATATCGGCCTCGATATTAAGAAAAAATATCGAAATATAGATATATCGCCTAAGAAAATATCGCCATAAAATATCGATATATTTTTAGGAAATATATCGATATTTCAATAATATCGATATTTTTTGGCCATCCTAGTATTTAGTCTTCATTCTTCGCTAACGAAAATAAAAAAACTTAAAAAGTTGATGTTGTAGTCAAGCTTATTTTTATATTTTTATTGAAATATACCTACAATTAAATGTTATGTGATTCGCAAAAAAAATTCAAAGAATTTTTTTATGCTATTTTTGTAAATTAAAAGTTTATAGTTTTAATACAATAGTTACGTAATGCGTAATACTTTCTTACATTAACTACATGACTAGTTGGTCTTTTTCCCAACTCTGGAGTCTGAAAGAATAATCTTGCTATTTATTTTGATCCATTAATATTTAGAAAAAGGGTAATTTTTAAATTGGATAATTTTTAAATTGATTTAATTTTTATGGGAAAAATTTTGTCTTTAGAAAACTAGGGGCCTAACCTTTATTTTAGACAAAACTTTTGATGGAACTCGCTTGATTTATCACTTAATTTTCAGATTACGCATATACAATCATGCTGTAAAGAGAAAGCGACAAGCATAAATAAAGTTAAGTTCAAATGGAACTTTTTAGCATATATTAATTATAAATATTTAAATTAATTAAGACTGAAAATGGCCATGTAGTGTCTCTGAAATTTTCATTCTCCTACCTAACAAAATCTATTTAGAAAGATAATTCCATTCAACACTGTCTATATGAAGTTCTTCATGATGTGGTGATCTATTTCTTTGTGAAGGTGATGAATTTAAAATGGCAAATAAAATATTCACCTTCAAACCACCAGGGATCAGAGAGTGCCAATGGTGATGTTGAGTTTTCTAAAGGGAAGACCTGATACATTGCTAATTGCGAGACCTAATGACACGTACCTAGAACGGGGACTTTTTCAATAAGAATAAAAAAAGAACGATTGAGAGGATGTTATCCAGGTGCCAGGTGAGTGATATGTGGATGGATAGAGAGATTGATTCTATAAATGTTGATTCAGATGTGATTGTGCATTGTGGGTACAAATGATATTAAGAACATAGAAGGCAGAAGAAACTTTAATTAGCAGATTATAGGAGATTGATTCAGAAGATGGAAAGCTAGGTGGAAGAAGGGGCATATTTTCTGGGATTTTACTAGGTTAGTGCATGTCAGAATGGGGAAGTAGGGGCTTTTAGGTGTAAATGAAAGGGTTAGGAAATTGTTTTTTCAGAAAATATTTAGGTTTTTGGATTTGTGGAGAGAATTTCTGGATAAGATCTTTTTGCAGCAGAATGAGTTCACTTGAGTCGTAAAGGTATTGGGCTTTTCAGACCAATTTGGAGACTTGTTTAGCAAAAAACTAGGTAAATTTTTGGGGTTGGTGGGCTAAATCTAGATACCAAATAATAGCAATAGGTAACAATTATAATAGTGGGGAGATAAATAAAGCTAGGGTTGTTACAGGTTCAAATAATGATGATAATAAAAAACAGCATTCGAGTATCAAATGTTTTTATACAAATGCTCATAGCCTTAGAAATAAAAAAGATGAGCTGATATAATGTTATACCATAAATGAGCAATTCTAAGACTTGAAATAATTGTGCGGGCCATACTGAGAGCATGGATCGTTAATGACAGATATTCCACTATGAGAGACTCCTTTCAGGAAGATGAAAAGACGGATATTTCACTATATTTTATACCAGCGTAGAGGAAGACAGGGTGCGGTTGGTATGGTGACTTTATGTAAAAGCAATATTCAATCTATGTATTATATAACTGACTTTAAAATGCGAATCTGACTGATATTGAATCCAGGTCGTGGCCAGGTGAGATGAATCTTACCCATAACAATAAATACTTATCCGTAATCAGGGGCATTTTATAGACCTCCGGGCCAGAGTCAAGACATAGACGCCGGTAGAAATGTGAAGAAATGAGGACAGCATGCACAGTAAAGAAAAAGGATATAGTCATATGAGGCCGTCGTCAGGGGGGCGGCAGGGGGGGAGGCAGCTGCCCCCCCCTAGAAGAAGTGTTTACTCTTATGAGTCTACCTGCGAATTTTTTGATCCGTTTAAAAGATATATATATATATATATTATATATATATTACTCATATATAATATATATATTATATTATAATATATATAAATATATATATTATACAAATTATATATATACCTATATATTTATACGGTATAATATATATACCGGATAATATACGAGTATATGGCGAAGGCTAGTGCCAATCGTCATTTTCTCACATTTCTCCTTGCCGATACGAGGTCTTCTCACTCATTTTATATGCTCTTCTCTCACATCTCTGTAGTAAAGAACTGTGTTGTGAATTCTATCTATTATGCTATATCTCATTATCGGGTACCTGTATCCATAAATTTCCGGATTTTGGTTATCAGTTGGTTTTAGAAATATTTTTTTAAAGTGTTTAAAGAGATTTCAAAGTTAGCATTGACAATTTCACTCCGTGACGCCCTTCTAAATTCAACACCGCAGCTTCAGTGTAAAAGTGTATAGGTCAAGTTCTTCAAGATCATGGATATTAGGAGATTCTTTGGTACGTACGTACCGCTTTACTTTTAAATATTAATAAAATTTTGTGTATTTTCTTCTTAAAAGTAGGAATTTTGTAGCACATGATCTTACTTGTCCATATGAGATTAGCTTCATTTTAAAAAAAACTATTTCTCATTACAAACACAGAAATTAATGTTTTTCAACATAGTTGCTTATACTTTTAATTTTATAGTTCTGCTTAACATCTTTGAATGCTAGTAAAATTATTAGCATATGACCATATGTGGCAGCATAGATTTACAGTAGCAGACACCACACTAATATATATATATGATATATAATATAATATATATATATTATATATATATTATATATATATATATACTATATAATAATATATATATAATATAATACTATATATATATATATATTGTTTGCAGTAAATTTGAAAAGGAAGAACTCGGATAAAATTGGAAATAGTATGGTAGCGGTGAATACGAAGAAGACACCAATAAGTCAACTAAGACTATACAAAGACGTAATCGCCTCCTACTTCGCACTATTTCGCCATGGTGGAAAGAACCCACCACCCAGGCCCAGCACCCGAACAAGTCAAGATAGTGGGTCCAGATTTTGAAGCTAGCGTTCAGTAGATGGGACCAGTCACGAAATGACATTGCGTAGATACGTTGACTTCATCTATTGATTTCGAATGAAGAAAAAGAAAGGCAGTTTACTGAAAGATGTAGATTCCACCTTAAGATCTTATAATTTTTTGGAAGATGCTACCCACTTAAGGAGGAAAAAATTCAATTATGAATGGTGGGAGAGACTTATTCACCTTGGCTGACATACTCCAGGCCGCACCTATAAGGAGCATTTTGCAAAGTTAGCCCCACGACGCGCGGACCAGGACGTAGACTTATGCCAGAGCAAGAACCCAACGAGAGGCCCAGGCCCTACGGCCCCACACTCGGAAGAAAGACAAACGACTGTATTTTATTCTTCCACCAAATAAAAAGTTTGGTCAGCAGGGGGTCCTTAGGCTCTTTAACAATAAGACCTGGCTGTCACAGAACCTCAAAATATCACTACAACGAGTATCATGCGGTTGTGTAAGGGGACATAAAAACAACAGAAGTTGGCCTTAAAACTGCTCTTTGAAGCTGCAAGAGTTGTTCCTACAGACGTGCCGGTAAAATCCAAATTAACCAGCATTCGAAGAAAACAAAAAAATATTATCCTCAATAATTTAATGTGTAACCATTTTCTGGGCACGCAACCTCCGATACCGCCTTTCGAGTAAGCCTATCATTGGCTACTGAGGCAGTGTTAGCAAGATTCCTTGTGCCGCTTACGACCTAATAGATGCGCGAAGATCAGTCATTGAAAAACCATATTGAAAAGGGGAAGAAAAATTAGCCACATACCAATCAGTTCATATTCAGAATGAGATCATTTCTTTATGTGGTACTACTATAAAGGAAAGCATCAGAGTTAATAAGATTAAAGGAAGCGTGCGCCTATAGCTTACTAGCAGATGAAACCCCTGATATTTCTGGAAAGGAACAATTATCCAAGTGATTAGTGCCTATTTCGACAAAGATTCCGATGAAGTCAAAGAGGAATCTATTGGCTTTGTTAGAACTGAAAGCGCTTGACGCAGAAACCATTGCGAAAGCCATTGACGATTTTGTTACGACCCGAAGAACTGGATCAACGAGAAATTAGGGCTTGGTGCCCGGTTTCGATGGCTGGTGTCTACGAATTTCCTTGGTAAAGAAGGACCGGTGTCCAAGCAATATTGCGATCAAAAGTATAAAACAGGCATTGTTTTTCATTGCTCTTCATACCACAATAAACTCTAGTAGTTAAAGATGATTTGCAACTTACAATACTCAGAATTCCGATTAAACCACGCGTGGGAACTATAAAGGACACTTATTACGTTGTTGTGTCGCAGAGTCGGTTCATCCTTCCTTGAAGACAGAAAATTATGTCAAACAATCCCAAGCCATGCGCAGACAGCATGTTCCTGAACAAAATACAACCAAGGTGTATCAGTGTTATAAGGAGCACTTTGTGACGTAATATGATTGCAAGCAATTTAGAAAATCCCTTTCCATTGAAGGAACAATACCCGCCACAAGAAGAAATAAAGCGCTTTTCAGTTGCATTCAGCGGGCATATGTGGATAGTCGTCATTATCATTAGCTGATGCGTATAATTGATCGCGGAACAAGTACTCTGCGAATGTAGAAGCCAGTTGTAAAGCTCTCCAATCCAAGACCTTGGATGATCGTTAAAACCTCGCAGCACATTCACCATATTGTGGAAATGGGTTAGGAGCCATCGGAAAGTTGAAGAAAAAATCACCGATGAAGTGCTAAAAGAAGCCCCAAGTCAAATCGCCGAGCAACTGCGGGCTTCTCCTGAAAATATACCACGGAAGGTGTTTGGAATTAGGCCATTGCAGCACCTCAGAAAAACCATCAGTCAAACAAATCCTACGGATTCTGGAGAAGACTCTTTAATAACTATGTATTGGATTCTATACCTCTTTCTTCTGATTACGTTTTCTACTAAAAATACACCGCTTATGCATTGAATATCTACCTACCTATCTTACACTACTCAAAAACAATCAACGAGTTAAAGGAAAAGACAGCTTCATTTTATAGTTTTACCACTTAGGAGGCATATAAGAAAAGCTAGAACTTGTTACAAATATTTGGGAAGAGCAAGAACTGCTGAGTACGGTTAAGAACTAAAGATACTTGCTTGTCTTCCCAAGTCTTAACCTCGCGACTACGCTGCGGACGTTTTTCGTCCGTATGCTTTTATTTTGAAAAAAATTTATATATATATTTTTGTATTATATATATATATAACTCTTTTTTCTTCTCCTTTACGGCTCACTCTTCGTCAAGAGAAAATGTTCAAGATGTTGATTAATTTTGGTGATGATCTTGGAAAAAACAAAAAAGTTATTGGGGGTCAAAGTTGAAACGGACGCAAAAAGTCCGTAGCGTAGTCGCGCGTGGGTAACCAAATTGACATTACGCTGCGGACGTTTTTCGTCCGCATGCTTTTTTTTTAACAAAGCCTAAAAAAGGGTCGTTTAATTTCAGTATTTGATAAATACTGTAGTAAAACAATATAATTTATTTATTTTTAAGTTTTTTATTAATTTTTTGATTGAATTTTTTTACTTATAATTTTTTATATCTTTTTTTTCAGATTTGAAATTTTTTTTATAATTTTTTTTTAATTTTTTATTTGCAAAATATTGTTTTGTTGTCCAATTTTTGGCAAAGTTTTATACTTTTTTTCAAATATAAATTTTTTTAACAACAAAAACATGGCTCCAAAGAGACTGGTAAGCATTATTTACAAATTTTTAAAAAATGAACATTTTTATATCTTGAGAATTATGTTTTTTTAGTTATATTTCTATGATGTACATGACTTGTGATTTATTTGCAGTTACTTGAATCGTCATCATCTGATGAGGAGGGAGGTCAACGCACGAGCACGCCTTTCAAACCCGGCGCCCCCATTATTGGCAGTTCTTCTTCTGCAACATCCATTTTGGAGAGACACCGTTATGTAAGTATTTGATATAATGTACTCTAAACGTTTCTATTGCATTCACTTCCATTTACAAAGGTATTTATAAAACCTTTCTCTTTCAGGATAAAACAACGAGTACGGGCGGCGTATCTCAACCGTCTACGTCGGGCGTATCAAGTGGTGAAAAAAAGTCACTGAAGCAGAGGAAGAAGAGGAGGAGGCATGGGGAGACCACAATCGACGAGCTGTTGAATGTTTCTTCCATTGAATCTCCAAGAAGATCTACCCCTGCAGCTTCTCAATCTTCGAAAAATGATATGCTTAGACGCGATTTTGTAAGTATTTTATATAAAATGTACTCTAAACGTTTCTATTGCATTCACTTCCTTACAAAGGTATTTATAAAACCTTTCTCTTTCAGGATAGTGCGGACGTGGTTCAACCCTCTACGTCTGGGGAATCAACAGGAGCAGTACGTCGGTCTCTTAGAAAGCTTCGTCTAGGAGATTCATCTATTGACGATGCATTTGATGATTCCGACGTTGACCCCGATTATATCCAAAGCTCATCCTGTGATGAAAGTTCATCAGATGTCGATGACTGTGATGAACGCATTTATGTACTGGCAGAGGAAATGGAAGTGGAGGAAGAGGACCCTGCACCTGCCGCTGCCGCTACCCCTGCACCTGCCGCTGCCCCTGCCCCTCCTTCAGCTCCTGCTTCTGCCCCTGCCGCTCCTTCTGCCCCTGTCGCTCGCCCTGCCCCTGTCGCTCGCGCTCGCCCTGCTCCTGGTACTTGTTATACCGCCACAAGTGGATATAAGTGGTCCACCCTAGAACCACAAGCCTCTAGAACAAGTGCCAGGAATCTAATAAGAGTTGAATCAAAATTCAATGGGAAAGCTGCTGAAGCTTCAACGGTCCTGGAATGTTTTGATGCTTATTTCCAGGACCATGTTGTTGAGCATATTGTAAAATACACAAACGAATTCGCACAAGATTTCATTCATGAAAAGCAAGTAAAGGATGAAAATCTTTATAGGGCCACCGACAAATGGGAATTACGCGCTTTCCTGGGTATTCTTATAGCTATGGGGGCGTTTAATGACACCAAACAGGATTTAGAGCGACTTTGGAACGAAAACTGTGGGAAAAGTTACTATAGGGCCGGAATGTCCTTGAGGAGATTCCGCGCTATGCTCACTCTTCTCCGGTTTGATGACAGGAGAGCTAGGAAGGAGAGAGAAGCAGAAAGGCAAGTCAACCCTGATAAGGTTGAAGCTTTACGGGAAGTGTTTGACATGATCAACATCATTTTAGAACAAAATTATACCCCTGGCCCTTTACTTTGTATAGACGAAATGTTATGTTTATTCAGGGGAAACGCAGCATTTCGTCTGTATATAAAATCGAAACCAGGGAAATATGGTTTGTTGATCAGAATGCTATCTGATTGCGAAACAAAAATGATTTTGCAACTGTTGCCATATGGTGGTAAAGTGGGTGACGAACCAGCTAAAACGCCTGAGGAGTCCGTTGTTCATCTCTTGAGACCCTACTATAAGTCCAACAGAAATGTTACAACGGACAGGCTATATACGTCGATCCCACTTGCCACACAGTTGTACAAGGAAGGGCTAACCCTGGTTGGCACCCTCAACCAAAGACGAAGACATCTTCCCAATGAGCTGAAGGAAACTTCTGGCCGAGATTTATATTCAACAAAGTTTGTTATTGCGGAGAAAGCTCCTTCAGGAGAGGACACTGCACCAATCCTGCTGGCTTCATATATAGCCAAGCAGAAGCCAGTAAAGAACGTCCTAATGCTTTCTTCGATGCATAGCAAATTTTCAATCCCTGCAACCTACAGAGGGAGAGAAAACCCCAAAAAGCGGCCAGAAGTGATTGAATTCTACAATTCAACGATGGGTGCAGTGGATACGGACGACCAAATGGTCCGAAAGTATTCTTGCAAAAGGGCCTCGCTTCGTTGGACCATGTCATGGTTCTATTCCATTCTAGACATCTGCACATTGAATGCATATCTCCTTCATTCCATCAAAGATCCAAACATAGCTGAGGACTTGCAGAAAAGAAAACATTGCATTCGAATAAACTTCTATGAAACATTAGCAACAGAACTTATAAGACCACATGCCATCCGGAGATTCGAAAAGAATAAAAGCCTCAGCTTGCTGATAAAGGGATCTATAATGACACTTTACCCAGAGGTACGACCTCCACCACCACCACCACCACAGCAGGTTATTATCCCTCCTGGGGACAGGCTTCGAAGACTGTGCGCAAAATGCCAGAGGGATGGGATAAAGCCTGCCCCGAAAGTGTCAAAGGTATGCATTCTGTGTGGGGCTTACCTTTGCAAGAAACATTATACAGAGGAGGTCAAGTGCTCAGGGGTGTGCTGCAATCTATAATATTATAATAATATAATATATTATTTTTTTTTTGTTTTCCAAATATTAGCCAAAAAGGAGAAAATTATTATTATTATTAATTATTATTATTATTATTATTATTTATTATTATTATATTATTAATATTATTATTATTATTAATTATTATTGATTTATCATTATTATCATTAATTATTATTATTATTATATTATTATTATTATTATTATTATTATATTATTATTTTACTTAATTATATTTTATAAATAAACATTTTTCTTGTATACTGGTGTTTCTTATCCTGTATTTATTCCATTTTGAAAGTTTGTTATCTGTAAAAAAAAAAAAAAAAAAAAAAAAAAAAACAAAACAAAAATACGCATTTTTAGAGACCTATAAAATTTCAACCACTGTATTTTAGGCCTTATTCGTATAAAATATTACGAATATGTCGAATCTAAAATAAAACTACCAAATATGAAGACATACAGATGTATACTTGGCTTTTTATAGCTAATCCTAGAGTAATCTATTGAAATCACTTTTTAAAATATACAAGCAATTTTTAAAAAAAAATTAAAAATAGTATTAGCCAACATAATTTTTAAAATAATGGCTCAAACAACTCAGAAAGGACCTAATTACACAATGGGCATGCTAAAAGTTACAAAAAAAAAAAAAAAACCGAAAATTTTTAACAAAGTTTGAGCGGACCGTTTTAACGTCCGGCTTTGTTAACGCGCGTATGATCCGACGCAAAACGTCCGCAGCGTAGTCGCGAGGGTTAAAGGAGACTGAACCTTTCTTTCCGTCGACGAAAAAGGTTTTGATGATACTACTCGCCGAGCCATGCACCACCAGTACAATAGAATACTCTTTCAGTACTCTGCGAAGGATCAAGACTTGGCTGCGAAGTACCATTGAAGACGAAAGGTTAAAAGGACTGGCTATGATGAGTGTACACAGAAAATTTGTGTTTGACAATTATGATTATTTTATTCAAACAGTAGTTGATAAATTTGCGTTGAACCCAAGGAAATCACTTTTTTAATATCAATTTTGCAAATGCCCTATATTGTGAATTTTCCATCATTTGCACGCTATTGTATTTGAATATTCTATTTGTTTAATAAAATAAATTTTTTACGGTATTAATCATTTAATTATCCATACAACGTTTTCTATTTTTGTTCTTCTTATATATTATATATATATATATATATATTATATATATATATATATATATAACAAATAAATATATATATTATATATATATAATATATATAATATATATATATATATATATATGTAGCGGGAAGTGATCGTCCACAGAAAAGCGTCACTTCCCAGAAAATTGAGTCTTAAGAAAAAGAGAGAACAATGAAAAATTAACTTGAAATTTAAATAAAAATCCAATTCACTATCTTAGATAAATACCTTCAAAGCGTCATAAATAGTATCTGAGTTGGTAGTCTCGCTTGAAAGTAGCGTAGCTCTGGTCTTTGTTCTTCCGAATAACTGATGGTAGAGGCGACTTTTCCTACCGGGAGGTAGTGTCGCTGAACCCAAGTATTAGCGCGGGCAACCACGTAAACTTGGGGGTGAGTTATTCTCTGTGACGCCGATGTAGTTGTACTTTAACTCATTAACACTCTCGCAATTATTTATCAATTTATAAATCCAGGTATTGTAGATAGATGAAAAGGTTCAAAGAAAGATCAGGAAAGTAGTATAGGTTTAATAAAATAAGCGAATAAGCAATTAAGCAATTTGAGCAAAACAAATTATATAAAGAATAAGCAATTAAGCAATTTGAACAAAACAAATTATATAAAAAATAAGCAATTAAGCAATTTTAGAAAAACAAATTATATACATTTACCGACTGAATGTCGAAGAATTAAACTAAACTGGTTTGCGCAGCGAAACTAAGAAATAACCAAACAACGAACATGAAAGTCGTAGAAGTGGGAATATTATGTAAGTACAATTAAATAAGTTTCACTTATCTTTTACAATAAGATTTCTTCTCTTTAAAGATGTATATGAGTATATAACTGATATAAATAGGTTTCCAATTCCCAATATAAGTAGAAAGACAGAACTCAAAGAACAGGTTGAGTTTCAGGAATTTAACTCAAAGGATCGAAAAGCACGTCCAGAATTCTATCCAGGATCAAAAGCCAAAGATCAAATCAAGATCAAAATCAAGTTTTGAAAAACCAAGTTCTGAAACCAAGCTCTGGAACCAAGCTCTGGAACCAAGCTCTGGAACCCTAATAAATAAATGATTCACAGAATTAATAATCTATCCATCTTTAATCCAAATAACTTAAAATTACTTTAACAATCTTAACATCCTAATCCCTTACCCTTTTTTATGTTCATAAAAATTCTACAAGGGGCTTGAGCTATTCTTCTTAATAATCCTGTTTTCTGGTTTTGACTTCAGAAGGATTTCCGATATTTACAGTATATGAGAGTCTGTAAATATATTGTTATATTATAGAATTTATACTGGAGTGGTTACACAGTTGAAACAACATTATTATTCGCGTATTAAGTTAAGATTCATGGAAGTTAATAAAATGATTTAATCAAACTCCCACCTGCAATGGTGAAGTATCCAACTTGTGCAGTACTTCTCAGAACGTCAAGACAGTTAAATATTTCAATGCTTTAGAAAGCAATTTCACATACAGAATATTTCATGAATTATTAAGTGAACATTAATAGTTCAGAACAGAAATTTACTAAGTATCATTAAAGAATTCAAAACATTAAATAATTAAATACGTCTCAAGGAATTCTGGAAATAATAAGATTCGATATTATATGTTCTTTCGAGCCAATTTGGTAATTAATGTCTAATAAATAAATAACAAATAAAAATGACACTGATGATCATATAAGCTATAATATACTTTAATATATACTCCAGTATTGGCTCTAGGTTCAGACTGAGAATCATAGGAAAAGACTCCCCTTTATATATATATATATATACGGTATATATATATATATATATATATAATATATATATATATAATATATATAATATAACATATAATTTATATATCTATAATAATATATATATAATATATATATATATACCGTATATATATATAGTATATATAAAAGTTCTACAAAATTTTAAGCTGCCCCCCCCTAGCTTGGAAGCTGGCGACGCCCATGGGTATAGTCATAATGGGTGATTTTAATTTTCCGGGCATTCATTGGGATTCCTTGTCTAATATGGACCATAGTAGTTCTGCATTCATAAATTGTATACTAGATAACTTTTTGACCCAGATGGTCCAAGAACCCACAAGATACGATGCACTACTAGACTTAATATTAACTAACGATGAAAGTATGGTGGATGAAGTTAGAGTTGAGGAGAATTTAGGACTTAGTGACCATAATATAATTAGATTTAATATGAAATGTTGATATTCTGGGCCAAATTGGCAAGGTTAATAAGGAAAGATCTTAGATTCCAAAATGGTGATTTTACCAAATTTCAGAGACATGCTAGTACAACTAAAACTGGATAAAGAGTTTAAAGACC